>OLKM01001607.1:90600-95600 GCA_900291075.1 Melanogrammus aeglefinus
ATAACCCTAAGGGAGGAGAGAGAGAGGAGAGAGGAGGTGAGAGAAGAGAGATGTGTTTTGTAACAAGCAGGGGGGTTGGGCATATTATATATAGAGAGGAGAAAAGAGACCAAAATAGCAAAGAGAGAGAAAAATAGAGACGGAGAGTGAGAGAGAGGGACGAGAGAGGGACCTAGACGGATATAAGGAGAAGAGAGAGAGAGAGAGAGAGAGAGAGAGAGAGAGAGAGAGAGAGAGAGAGAGAGAGAGAGAGAAGAGAGAGAGAGAGAGAGAGAGAGAGAGAGAGAGAGAGAGAGAGAGAGAGAGAGAGAGAGAGAGAGAGAGAGAGAGAGAGAGAGAGAGAGAGAGAGAAATGTTCCATTTGAGAGCAGTTTCCTCCTGGTTCGGCGCGTTACACACGGCCCCCTGGGTCAAGAGGAGGCCCAGCATCCATGCAAGCCACCAGCTCCTGGCGGCTCTCCTCTGAACGACCCTCGAGTGTTGAAGCCTTCGTCCTTCTGGGCCAAATGGCCGATTGAGGTGCTCATGAAACGATTCATTATTGTTTGGAATTTTGCAGGGGATTCCAGGCAAAACTAAAGAATTCATAAGTGAAACCTCCCCAGGAGTCCGAGGAACCACCTGGGGCTGACTCCCAACCCCTGATGAAGCCCCCAACCCAGTGCCCTCCACACTCTGCCCCCGCCAGCCCTCGGAGGCAGAGCTGCTGGCTGTCTGTCTGTTCCTAACAGGGTTAGCACTAGCTACCAGGGCGACCTGCACCTCAGAGAGACAGACCTGCTCCTCAGAGACCTGCACCTCAGAGAGACAGACCTGCTCCTCAGAGACCTGCACCTCAGAGAGACAGACCTGCTCCTCAGAGACCTGCACCTCAGAGAGACAGACCTGCTCCTCAGAGACCTGCACCTCAGACAGACCTGCTCCTCAGAGAGACAGACCTGCTCCTCAGAGACCTGCACCTCAGACAGACCTGCTCCTCAGAGAGACAGACTTGCTCCTCAGAGAGACAGACCTGCTCCTGAGAGACACAGACCTGCTCCTCAGAGAGACAGACCTGCTCCTCAGCGAGACAGACCTGCTCCTGAGAGACAGACCTGCTCCTCAGAGAGACAGACCTGCTCCTGAGAGACAGACCTGCTCCTGAGAGACAGACCTGCTCCTGAAAGACAGACCTGCTCCTGAGAGACAGACCTGCTCCTCAGCGAGACAGACCTGCTCCTGAGAGACAGACCTGCTCCTCAGAGACAGACCTGCTCCTGAGAGACAGACCTGCCAGCTCCACAGACACCACTTCATTGACTGCTGACTGATTCCAAACCTCTCAGGACGACGGCGGTGAAGGAGTCTGTATCTCTGTACCTTCACATGCTGTAGATAGACACCACAGACCATCAGGTACCTGCTGATGTCTGTACACACGCTTTAAATACCATCTCTGTACATCCAATCACAACAGATAGCTGAAATGCATTTATATCTTTCTAATTTCAAAAAAGACCAATTAAATTGAAGAATTGTAGATGAAATATTTCTCGCTCTACATTGAACATGTAGAGCCAGATAGAGATAGACTAAACTATGAATAAAGAGGTGTGTGTGTGTGTGTGTGTGTGTGTGTGTGTGTGTGTGTGTGTGTGTGTGTGTGTGTGTGTGTGTGTGTGTGTGTGTGTGTGTGTGTGTGTGTGATGCTGTGGAGGATGACTCATCCCTGCATTAATATTTGTGAGGAATACATCTCTCTCTCTCTCTCTCTCTCTCTCTCTCTCTCTCTCTCTCTCTCTCTCTCTCTCTCTATATATCTCTCATCACTAATCTCTCTCCTCTCTCTCTCCTCTCTCTCTCTCTCTCTCTCTCTCTCTCTCTCTCTCTCTATATATATATATACATTAATAATAACAAACCAACAACTCTGAATATAATAAAATGTACTAAGTGTGTGTGTGACTGAGTGTGTACTAGTATGCGTGCGTGTGTAAAATTGTGTAATTGCCTCATTCTAAATGCATCGCCAGGCTGTATCCATGGGAACGTAAGTATAGCCTAACACACACACACACACACACACACACACACACACACACACACACACACACACACACACACACACACACACACACACACACACACACACACACACACACACACACACACACACACACACACACAGCCAGACAGAAGGCTTCTTACCGGAGGTGTTTGGTGAATTCATGGGCAGCACCCCCCCCCAAACTGTCTTTAGTGTGTTGTGTGCTGTCGTGTGTGTGTGTGTGTGTGTGTGTGTGTGTGTGTGTGTGTGTGTGTGTGTGTGTGTGTGTGTGTGTGTGTGTGTGTGTGTGTGTGTGTGTGTGTGTGTGTGTGTGTGTGTGTTAATGTGGATCTTCTAGGGTAGCCATGTTGTTGAGGAGAACAGCCTCTTCCGTCTAGAAGAAAAAGATAATAAACTATTATTAATTTATTATTATTATCATCCTCATCATTAAACACGACCAAACTGTGAATATAGTGGTACCATCACTATAGTAACCCCATCACCATGACAACACCGTCTCTACAGTAGCACCATGAACAAACATCACCACTGCATCAGCCCCATCACGTGATTCACAACGCCTTCCATCTGCATGACAACTCCATCCCAACACTAAAACCATCACCATGACAACATCACTGAAGCAACCCCATCACTACAGTAACACCATCACCATGACAACACCATCACTGCAGCAACACCATCACTACAGAAGCATCTTCAGCATTTCAACAACATCACCAGTTACAACAACAATACTGTAACACCATCACCATGACAACCCAGTCACTACAGTAGCACCGTCAGCATGAAAACCCCATCACTACATAAACACAATCACCAACACCATCACTGCAGCAACACCATCACTACAGAAACATCTTCAGCATTACAACAACATAATCAGTTATAACAACAATACTGTAGTAACACCATCACCATGACAACCCATTCACTACAGGAGCACCGTCAGCATGAAAACACCATCACTACAGAAACACCATCACCATGACAACCCCATCACTACAGAAACACCATCACCATGACAACACCATCACTACAGAAACATCTTCAGCATTTCAACAACATCACCAGTTACAACAATACTGTAACACCATCACAATGACAACCACATCACTACAGTAGCACCATCACCATGACAACCCCATCACTCCAGTAAATCATGTAAATAAAAATGACTATTTTAATGTTTTAGTCATTCATGTTTTCAACGCTCCACTCCTCATCACCTCCTCTATTCCTCATCACCTCCTCTACTCCTCATCACCTCCTCTACTCTTCATCACCTCCTCTACTCTTCATCACCTCCTCTACTCCTCATCACCCCCTTACTCACTCTCACCTCCTCTACTCTTCATCACCTCCTCTACTCTTCATCACCTCCTCTACTCTTCATCACCTCCTCTACTCCTCATCACCTCCTCCACTCCTCATCACCTCCTCTACTCCTCATCACCCCCTTACTTACTCACCTCCTCTCTCTAACACATACTCATTTAACCTTGGGCTGACTGAATGTTTTGCAGAACGGAAATCCTCAGACAGTTGGTTGACTTACCGGAAGACCGGTAGCTCCTCTACGGTTAGACCGGTAGCTCCTCTACGGTTAGACCGGTATCTCCTCTACGGTTAGACCGGTATCTCTGTACGATAGACCGGTAGCTCCTTTACGGTTAGACCGTTATCTCTGTACGGTAGACCGGTAGCTCCTCTACGGTTAGACCGGTAGCTCCTCTACGGTTAGACCGGTATCTCTGTACGGTAGACCGGTAGCTCCTCTACGGTTAGACCGGTATCTCTGTACGGTAGACCAGTGTCTCTTTACGGTTAGACCGGTAGCTCCTCTACGGTTAGACCGGTAGCTCTGTACGGTAGACCGGTAGCTCCACTACGGTTAGACCGGTAGCTCTGTACGGTAGCCCGGTCTCCTCCGGTAACCGCTCTACCGTTAGCTTCTACGACGGGTTTTAATGAGGAACTAGCGGCGGTCCCAGTTAGCCGTTAGCGGGTTGACTGGGAACGGGGCGCTCAGCTAGCACGAAGGCTAACGGAAGCTATCTAGTCGTTCTGTTAACGCTTACAACACGTCCTCCCTGTCTCCTCTCTATGCCTCCTCGTCTCCTATCTACGTCTGCTTTTTCCTCCTCTCTATCCCTCCTTGTCTCCTCTCTATGCCTCCCCTCTACGCCTCCTTGTCTCCTCTCTACGCCTCCTTGTCTCCTCTCTATGCCTCCTTGTCTCCTCTCGATACCTCCTTGTCTCCGCTCTAAGCCTCCTTGTCACCTCTCTATCCCTCCTTGCTTCGTTGTGTCCTCTCTATTTCTCCTTGTCTCCTCTCTTACCTTGTCGCTGTCCCGGAGCAGATGTGTGCTTTTCCTATTTCACATTAAAAGTATTTATGTTCTCTCTCTCTCTCTCTCTCTCTCTCTCTCTCTCTCTCTCTCTCTCTCTCTCTCTCTCTCTCTCTCTCTCTCTCTCTCTCTCTCTCGCTCTCTCTCTCTCTCTCTCTCTCTCTCTCTCTCTCTCTCTCTCTCTCTCTCTCTCTCTCGCGCGCTCTCTCTCGCGCTCTCTCTCTCTCGCTCTCTCGCTCTCTCGCTCTCTCTCGCGCTCTCGTTCTCTCTCTCGCTCTCTCTCTCTCTACAACAACATTGCTTACGTCGTTCTTTGGTCACGTGACCCGTCTGCTGGAGCTAAAAATAGACTCAATACAAACCAATAGATTACCACTCACGCCTACACACACACACACACACACACACACACACACACACACACACACACATACACACACACACAGACAGACACACACACACACACACACACACACACACACACACACACACACACACACACACACACACACACACACACACACACACACACACACACACACACACACACACACACACACATACATACAGACATACACACAGCAGTGTATTGTATCATT
>OLKM01001607.1:100599-119466 GCA_900291075.1 Melanogrammus aeglefinus
CTCCCCTCCTGCTCTGCTCCCCCTCCTCCTCCCGCCCTCAGCTCCCCTCCTCCTCCTCACCCTCTTCCTCTCCTCCCCCTCTCCCTGCCTCCTCCCTCCCCCCTCCCCCTCCCTCCCCCTCCCTCTCCCTGCTTCTGCCTCCCCCTCCCCCTGGTTCCTGCCTCCCCCTCCCTCCCTCTCCCTGCTTCCTGCCTCCCCCTCCTTCCACTCCCCCTGCTCCTCCCCTTGCCTGCTCCTTCCCCTGCCTCCCCCCTTCCCTCTTGCTCCCCCGTCCTCCCCTCCTCCCCGCTTCCCCCTTGCTCCTCCCTCCCCCCTCCTCCCCCCCTCATGCATGTGCTCTTCCCGGGGTGCTCCGGCCGTTCTCAAGTGTCTTTGTTTGCTGACATGTATAAGTATTCGGACTAATAAAACAAATTCAAGTATTCAGTCTAATAAATACACATATTCAAGTATTCAGTCTAACCGTCTTACCTAACCACTAACCTTAACCTTCTATCCTAACCACTCATGTATGTACACACTTGTATGCACTGTGTGTACATACATGTATGTAAACACACATCTATGTACTGTATGTACATAGATGTGTGTACAGTATGTTTGTGTACGTACACATGTACGCACATACACATATTGAGCCCATCATCAGGGCCACATAGCTCTCACCCCGGAGGACCGGGACACCAGACCGTTGGTTGCACTGAACCAACCGGGATGTCGCCTTCGGAAATTGATTGGAAAAGGGCAGGAACATAGACCCAATCCCATTTCTACCCCTTACCCCTCCCCCTTACCCCTCCCCCTTGTTTTGAAGGGGTAAGGGGAAGGGGTAAAGGGGTAGAAATAGGATTGGGCCTTAAACTAATGTTTGCCCTTGGATCGGATGAACCACTGCCCATCACGTAGATCTCATAGTTCTTCATATGATTGTGGATCCTAATCTTGGAAATCAATCCGCTTCGCAAGGTGACCTCTCCCAAGTGTTCCAGGTCAGGTGGAAGCCGGCAGCCAATCAGCACCAGGGGGAGGTCTGCTGATTGGCTAGAGTCCTTTGGTGGGATGTGGCTACAATGACAGACTGCAGTGCTGATTAAGACATTTATTTTATTATTAACACCACTAAAATACTCTGTACATCATCATCTTTACTATTGTTGGGGTTTGAGACAAAGGTGGTTCTCATTATTAATACTATTTATGAATTGGTTTGGACTGATTGTAAACCGTCCAGATCAGATCTACCTGTCCAGGTAACCCTCAGATCTACCTGTCCAGGTAACTCTCAGATCTACCTGTCCAGGTAACTCTCAGATCTACCTGTCCAGGTAACTCTCAGATCTACCTGTCCAGGTAACTCTCAGATCTATCTGTCTAGGTAACCCTCAGATCTACCTGTCCAGGTAACCCTCAGATCTACCTGTCCAGGTAACTCTCAGATCTACCTGTCCAGGTAACTCTCAGATCTACCTGTCCAGGTAACTCTCAGATCTACCTGTCCAGGTAACTCTCAGATCTACCTGTCCAGGTAACTCTCAGATCTACCTGTATAGGTAATGTTCAGATCTATCTTTCCAGTGGATGTTCAGATCTACCCGTCGAGATAACAATGAATTAAAAAGCGATGGGACTAGCTGGTGGTTCCTGCTGTGGTGGGTCCTAGAGGGGCTAACGGGTCCTGTTAGGGAAGTGCTGGAGGTTCTGGGTGGATCTAGAAGGGTCTGAGAGCTTCTAGAAGGTCTGGGAGGTTGTAAGAAGGTCTGGGAGGTTGTAAGAAGGTCTGGGAGGCTCTACATGGTTTGAGGAGGGTCTGGGACCTTCTCAGAAGTTCCTAGTGGGAAGGGAAGAGCGTGTGAAACTCGTTCAGGATGAGCTCTACGATCCGCGACTGGAAGACCATGTGGACGGTGAAGTGGACGGCCGACTCGACCTGGGGCCGGAGCAATGTAGGTCCGAACACGATGGAGACGCTGGGAACAGACATCCTGTTGAACTCCCCATGCTCGATCACCCTGAGAGGGGAGGAGAGGAGGGGGAGGAGAGGAGAGGAGGAGGAGAGAGAGAGGGGGAGGAGAGAGAGGAGGGGGAGGAGAGGAGGAGGGGGAGGAGAAGAAGAGAGGGGGAGGAGAGAGAGGAGGGGGAGGAGGAGGAGGGAGGGGGAGGAGAGAGAGGAGGAAGTAGAGAGAGGAGGGGGAGGAGAGAGAGGAGGAGAGGAGGGGGGGGAGAGAGAGGTGGGAGAGGAGGGGGGGCGGGAGAGTGGGGGGGAGAGGAGGGGGAGGAGAGGAGGGGGAGGAGAGAGAGGTGGGGGAGGAGAAGTAGAGTTAAAGATAAGGCATTAACAGGGAGGTCTTTATAGGGACGTGTATGAAGACAAAGAGGGGGTGCATAAAGAGGGGGTGCATAAAGAGGGGGTGCATAAAGAGGGGGTGCACTGACCTGAGGAGGTGGCGGAACAGGGCGGCCATGGTGTGGTGGTTGGGCAGCGGGAGGCCGTCGATCAGGTCCTTCATGAAGGAGACCTTCTGGCTGTAGTCGGGCTCCTCTGAACACACACCAACACATCAGGACCACCACAGAGTAGTACTATGATAGTACTGTAGTAGTAGTATGATAGTACTTTAGTCGGGCTCCTCTGAACACACACCAACACATCAGGACCACCACAGAGTAGTACTATGATAGTACTGTAGTAGTAGTATGATAGTACTGTAGTCGGGCTCCTCTGAACACACACCAACACATCAGGACCACCACAGAGTAGTACTATGATAGTACTGTAGTAGTGTGATAGTACTGTAGTCGGGCTCCTCTGAACACACACCAACACATCAGGACCACCACAGTGTAGTAGTAGTATGATAGTACTGTAGTAGTAGTAGTAGTAGTATGATAGTACTGTGGTAGTAGTAGTGTGATAATACTGTAATAGTAGCATGATAGTACTGTAGTAGTAGTATGATAGTACTGTAGTAGTAGTAGTGTGATAGTACTGTGGTAGTAGTATGATCGTACTGTAGTAGCAGTAGTGTGATAGTACTGTGGTAGTAGTATGATAGTACAGTAGTATTAGTAGTATGATAGTAGTGTAGTAGTATGATAGTACTGTCGTAGTAGGAGTAGTATGATAGAACTGTGGTAGTAGTAGTAGCAGTAGTATGATAGTAGTGTAGTAGTAGTATGATAGTACTGTAGTAGTAGTAGTGGTAGTATGATAGTACTGTTGTAGTAGTATGATAGTACTGTAGTAGTAGTAGTAGTAGTATAATAGTACTGTAATAGTAGTATGATAGTGCTGTAATAGTAGTATGATCGTAGTGTAGTAGTAGTAGTGTGATAGTACTGTAGTAGTAGTACTATGATAGTAGTGTAGTAGTAGTAGTAGTAGTAGTAGTAGTAGTAGTAGTAGTAGTAGTAGTAGTAGTAGTAGTAGTAGTAGTAGGGCTCTAGAAACAGGACGTACGTATCGCTGCGATGAACTTGTGGAAGGAGGCGAAGGGGAAGAGCGGCTCAGGAAGCTCCCGGAGGAAGAGCTTCAGCGCTCCGGTCACAACGTGGATCTCGTCCCACTGACCGTCGTCCAGGTCCAGACCGTCCTCTGGGGAGGGGGGGGGAGGAAGGGTGAGAGGAGGGGGGAGGGAGGAGAGGGGAGGAGGAGGAGGGGGGAGAGGGAGGAGGAGGGGAGGAGGAGAGGAGGGAGGTCGGAGGAGGGAGGAGGGAGCAGGGAGGAGGAGGGAGGAGGAGAGGGAGGGGCGAGGAGGGAAGGAGGGAGGAGAGGATGAGAGGAGGAAGGAGGGAGGAGGGAGGAGGAGGAGGAGGGGAGGGAGGAGAGGAGGGAGGAGGTAAGGGAGAAGGGGGAGGGAGGAGAGGAGGGAGGAGAGGAGGGGGGAGGGAGAGGGAGAAGGGGGAGTGAGGAGGAGGGGAGGGAGGAGAGGAGGGGGGGAGGGTGGAGAGGAGGGAGGAGGGGGAGGGACATCAGCAGCAGTCATCAATTTATCCAAACAGTCATGGATACCCATGCTAACGGATACCCTGGGGCTAACTAACTGCTATAATGGCTAGCCTGGAGCAAACAGCTAGCCTGGGGCTAATGGATACCCTGGAGCTAACGGCTAGCCTGAAGCTAACAGCTACCCTGAGGCTAACAGCTATCCTAGCACTAATGGCTACCCTGGGAACTGCATTGTGGGTAATGTAGTGTTTACCATGGTCTGCTTTGTGTCGTAGTCTCTGGATGACGGCCAGGTTCCCACTGACCCTGTAGATCCCGTCCACTTTTAGACCTAAACACAACAATACACAACGTCAACAGAATGTAACACAATACACCACAACACAACATCACCACAATACAACACAATACAACACAACACAAAACAAACCCAACCCAATACAACAGAACACAATACAACACAAAACAGGACAATACAACACAACACAACATCACCACAACACATCACAATACAACACAACTCAACACAACACACCACAATACAACACAACATAACATAAAACAACATCTTGGCCTAGAAAGCACAACACACCACAATACAACACAACACACCACAATATAACACAACACAACATCACTACAACACAACATCACCACAACACACCACAACACAACAGTGTGTGTGTGTGTGTGTGTGTGTGTGTGTGTGTGTGTGTGTGTGTGTGTGTGTGTGTGTGTGTGTGTGTGTGTGTGTGTGTGTGTGTGTGTGTGTGTGTGTGTGTGTGTGTGTTACCTCTCCTCTCCACTGCTCTGATGCACTTGTCCAGGAACTTGGGCACGGTGCAGTTTTCTCTGTGGCACAGAGTGTCCAGATGGCAGCCAAACACGTTGTCTACAAACAGGACCGCTAGTTAGCTCTTTATGCTATGTAATGACTGCATTAGTGACCTAATGAATATCTCTATGATGCTCTGTAGTGGCTGGCTGTGCTAGCTGTGTTAGCTCTATGATGCTGTGTAGTGGCTGGTTGTGCTAGCTGTGTTAGCTCTCTGATGCTGTACAGTGGTTGGCTGTGCTAGCTGTGTTAGCTCTCTGGTGCTATGTAGTGGCTGGTTGTGGCTAGCTGTGTTAGCTCTCTGATGCTGTGTACTAGCGGCTGGTTGTGCTAGCTGTGTTAGCTCTCTGATGCTGTGTAGTGGCTGGTTGTGCTAGCTGTGTTAGCTCTCTGATGCTGTGTACTAGCGGCTGGTTGTGCTAGCTGTGTTAGCTCTCTGATGCTGTGTAGTGGCTGGTTGTGCTAGCTGTGTTAGCTCTCTGATACTGTGTACTAGCGGCTGGTTGTGCTAGCTGTGTTAGCTCTCTGATGATGTGTAGTGGCTGGTTGTGCTAGCTGTGCTAGCTCTCTGGTGCTATGTAGTGGCTGGTTGTGGCTAGCTGTGTTAGCTCTCTGATGCTGTGTACTAGCGGCTGGTTGTGCTAGCTGTGTTAGCTCTCTGATGCTGTGTAGTGGCTGGTTGTGCTAGCTGTGTTACCGCGGATGTAGCCCTTCTCCTTGACGCTCTGTAGGGTCGGTCTCCGCTGGAGGAAACGTCTCAGCTTGACCCGAACTCGGCCGTGGTCCGTCTCCCCCGTCCGGACCGTCTGTCCTGCTGCACACAGACACAAACACAGACTGTCATAGAGACAGACAGACAGACAGACAGACAGACAGACAGACAGACAGACAGACAGACAGACAGACAGACAGACAGACAGACAGACAGACATAAACTGTCATAGAGACAGACAGACAGACAGACAGGTAGACAGAGAGACAGACAGGTAGATGGAGGACAGACAGGTAGACAGAGAGACAGACAGGCAGACAGAGAGACAGACAGGCAGACGAGAGACAGACAGACAGACAGACAGACAGACAGACAGACAGACAGACAGACAGACAGACATACCGGTCCTGATCCCTTCCTCTCCCTCCTCTTCATCTTCTTCAGAAAGACAGTCTGGTTCCTGCTAATGTGACCGATACATACCATGATACTATAATTATTGGTAATATTATGATGAACAGGATATGATATGAACTGATATGAATAGGAAAATGAACAGCTTATGACCAGGAAATGAACAGGAAATGAACAGGATATGAACAGTTTATGACCAGGAAATGAACAGGATGTTAAAGGAGTTTACCAGCTGCTGGATGGCGTCCATGATGACCTTGTGCCAGTCCAGGATGATGCTGTCAGTGTCGTACTGGACCAGGTACTCACAGCCCTGCCTCGTCCTCAGCTGGTCACAGAAACACACCCAAGATAACCTTTAACCTCCACCTTTAACCTCCACCTTTAACCTCCACCTTTAACCTCCACCTTTAACCCCCACCTTTAACCTCCACCTTTAACCCCCACCTTTAACCTCCACCTTTAACCTCCACCTTTAACGCCCACCTTTAACCCCCACCTATAACCTCCACCTTTAACCTCCACCTTTAACCCCACCCACTTTAACCCCACCTTTTAACCTCCACCTTTAACCTCCACCTTTAACCCCCACCTTTAACCCCCACCTTTAACCCCACCTTTAACCTCCACTCACCTTAACCTCCACACTTATAACCCCACTTTAACCTCCACCTTTAACCTCCACCTTTAACCTCCACCTTTAACCTCCACCTTTAACCTCCACCTTTAACCTCCACCTTCAACCCCCACCTTTAACCTCCACCTTTAACCCCCACCTTTAACCTCCACCTTTAACCCTCCACCTTTAACCTCCACCTTTAACCTCCACCTTTAACCTCCACCTTTAACCTCCACCTTTAACCTCCACCTTTAACCTCCACCTTTAACCCCCACCTTTAACCTCCACCTTTAACCTCCACCTTTAACCTCCACCTTTACGTTACAACCGCCTTGGAAGTGTTAGGCAGCCGTTACCCTGGTGGATATGGCGGCTGTTTCAGGTTACCCTTGGCAACAAGCCGTTACCATGGTCCCCGTGGCGGCGGTGGCAGTACCTCCAGAACGTTCTTCTTGGAGGACTTGTCCTTGTTGGCCCAGGACAGAGAGGAGCCTCTCAGATCCACCGTATACTCTGGAACGATCTGGCTGGTTTTACCCTGCAAACAGTTAGAGTCAGTGTGTGTGTGTGTGTGTGTGTGTGTGTGTGTGTGTGTGTGTGTGTGTGTGTGTGTGTGTGTGTGTGTGTGTGTGTGTGTGTGTGTGTGTGTTGTGGGTGTGTGTGTGTGTGTGTGTGTGTGTTGTGTGTAGTGGTTGGTGTGTGTGTGTGTGTGTGTTGTGTGTGTGTGTGTGTGTGTGTGTGTGTGTGTGTGTGTGTGTGTGTGTGTGTGCATGTGTGTGTGGTGTGTTGTGTGTGTGTGTGTGGTGTGTGTTGTTGGTGTGCTGTGTGTGTGTGTAATTACAGAGTTGCTGGGGTTGGATGTTCCTGGGATCTCTGTGGAACGTCAGGATTCCCCCGTGCAGGACGGTCCAAGATGGAGCCCAGTTCTTCCTGTCCAGACAGGAAACAGTCAGTAACGTTTCAATACAACACACATATCACACACTCCCTCACACACACCCACACACACACACACACACACACACACACACACACACACACACACACACACACACACACACACACACACACACACACACACACACACACACACACACACATTTATAAGGTAGCGCTTGACAATAGGGGTACGTTAATGAACCATTCATTCATGATATAGCATTAGCAGAGGGTTAGGGTAAGTGCCTTCACCTATCACACGGTAAAAATGAACACCTTAATTAAACAATAACTAGAACATTAGTGAACTTTTGCTTGACCGTAATCTATCTATCAATCTATCACTCTGTCTGTCTGTCTGTCTGTCGGTCTGTCGGTCTGTCTGTCTGTCTGTCTGTCTGTCTGTCTGTCTGTCTGTCTGTCTGTCTGTCTGTCTGTCTGTCTGTCTGTCTGTCTGTCTGTCTGTCTGTCTGTCTGTCTGTCTGTCTGTCTGTCTGTCTGTCTATCTATTTATCTTCTATCTTCGATTCCCTCCTGATGAAGAGGCTCACCTGATCCTCTTTCCTCCATCTACTACTTTGGTCTTGTTCAGGACTCCAGCCTTCTCCAGCTGGTGGACCTGGAGGAGGAGGAGGAAGGAGGGACGAAAGGGGAAGTGGGATTAGACAATGTCTTTATCTAATGTCAGATCCAGACTAGAGCCAGACTACCTGTGTGTGTGTGTGTGTGTGTGTGTGTGTGTGTGTGTGTGTGTGTGTGTGTGTGTGTGTGTGTGTGTGTGTGTGTGTGTGTGTGTGTGTGTGTGTGTGTGTGTGTGTGTGTGTGTGTGTGTTACCCGTGTTTCTCTCTCTCCCTCTACTGGATAGTCTTCCTCCGGAAGAGGGGGCTGTCAATCAAATCCGTAAATTAATTGACCACACAACATCATTATCATGAAGATCTTAACTTAAACTACGTCATAAACATTAAGAACTTAACTTAAACTACGTCATAAAGATTAAGATCTTAACTTAAACTACGTCATAAAGATTAAGATCTTAACTTAAACTACATCATAATCATTCTAACTTACCTTAAAGTATGTTTATTAAGTAAGTTTGTTTGTTCTATAAATACTGTGTAGTTTGTATGTGTGTACTACAGTGTATTGTGTACTACAGTGTATGTGTGTACTACAGTGTATGTGTGTACTACAGTGTATGTGTGTACTCCTGTGTATTGTGTGTGTGTGTGTACTCCTGTGTATTGTGTGTGTGTGTGTGTGTGTGTGTGTGTGTGTGTGTGTGTGTGTGTGTGTGTGTGTGTGTGTGTGTGTGTGTGTGTACTTCTGGGTATTGTGTGTGTGTGTACTCCTGTGTATTGTGTGTGTGTGTGTAATACAGTGTAGTGTGTGTGTGTGTACTCCTGAGTACTGTGTGTGTGTACTCCTGTGTATTGTGTGTACTCCTGGGTACCTGGGCGTGGGGAGGCAGTACGGTGGCCTTCTGGCCCCCGGTCATAGAGACCTCCACGTGGCGCCGCAGGGCGTCCAGGTCCAGGTGGAGGTCCTGGATGGACTCATAGATGTGGTGACCGTCTTCACCGCCTCCTCTCCTGCGCTTCACCCAGGTCTCCTGCTCCTCCACCTCCGGCTGCTCCTCCTTCTCCTCCTGCTGCTCCTCCTTCTCCTCCTGCTGCCTCAGCAGCGTTTCTACGGCGACGGGTGGGGGAACCACCGGCGTCTCTACGGCGATGGGTGGGGGAACCACCGGCGTTTCCACGGCGATGGGCGGAGAAACCACCGGCGTTTCCACGGCGACGGGCGGAGGAACCACCGGCGTCGCTACGGCGACGGGCGGAGGAACCACCGGCGTTTCTACGGCGACGGGCTGAGGAACCACCGGCGTCTCTACGGCGATGAGTGGAGGAACCACCGGCGTCTCTACGGCGATGGGCAGGTGGGGGCGGGGGGGGTGGAGGGGGTCGGCAGGACTGAAGCTGGGGACGCGGGGTTTGTCCTCCTGGGGGTGTCCCAGCCCAGCGCCCCTCCTCCCCACGATGGGGGGGTCCCCCGCGAGGGTCCAGGGAGGGCTGAGGAAGGAGGGGAGGGGGGGGAGGGAGGGGAGGGGGTCTGTGGGCTCCAGACCCCCGAAGGTGGACAGGCGGTTCTCCGTCCGGCGGTGCGCAGCGCCGGCGGGCCGGAGGCGGATGGCGACCTCGTCGCCCGGCCGGGGGTCGGCGGCCGGCTCCGCCCCCTTCAGGGAGGAGGGGGAGGAGGAGGGGGGGAGGAGGAGGGCCGGGACCGGGGGGACGGGAGGGGGGAGGGCCTTGGTAGGGGGGGAGACAAAGTCCAGGGGGGAGGGCATGGCGGGGGGCAGCTCGCGGACGTACTTGGCGGGGATGTAGAAGGGCTTGGTGTCGGGGCGGCGCCGCACCTGCCACCAGTGGGCGTTGGTCTTGGCCAGCAGGGCGTAGCGCTCGTTGGGTTGGATGGAGACCCACGCCCCATCTCGGTCCTGGTACTCATACTGGAACTCCACCAGCACCAGCCCCAGACCAGCTGGAGAGACCAGTAACATGTTGTTATGCCCACTCTTCTAGAGAGACCAGTACATGTTATGACCTAGAGACCAGTACATGTTATGACCATCAGAGCAGTACATGTTATGACCTAGAGACCAGTACATGTTATGACCATCAGAGCAGTACATGTTATGACCTAGAGACCAGTACATGTTATGACCTAGAGACCAGTACATGTTATGACCATCAGACCAGTACATGTTATGACCATCAGACCAGTACATGTTATGACCATCAGACCAGTACAAGTTATGACCTAGAGACCAGTACATGTTATGACCATCAGACCAGTACATGTTATGCCCTAGAGAACAGTACATGTTATGACCATCAGACCAGTACATGTTATGACCATCAGACCAGTACATGTTATGACCACCAGACCAGTACAGGTTATGACCATCAGACCAGTACATGTTATGACCATCAGACCAGTACATGTTATGACCTAGAGACCAGTACATGTTATGACCATCAGACCAGTACATGTTATGACCATCAGAACAGTACATGTTATGACCTAGAGACCTGTACATGTTATGACCATCAGACCAGTACATGTTATGACCATCCGACCAGTACATGTTATGACCTATGAGACCAGTACATGTTATAACCATCAGACCAGTACATGTTATGACCATCAGACCAGTACATGTTATGACTATCAGACCAGTAACATGTTACAACCTACAGACCAGTAACATGTAATCACCTAAATAAACCAGGTACATATTATGACCTAGAGATCAGTTACATGTTATGACCATCAGACCAGTAACATTTAATCCCCTAAATAAACAAGTTACATGGTATGAACTATAGACCGGTAGCATGTTATCCCCCCCACCCATACCAGCAAAAGGAGAACAGAATCAAGGCTCACCCCCATCCAACAGGGAGGACATCGCTACGGTCGGGGGGGGAGGTGGGACCGGGGGGGGGGGTGAGGCAGGGGGCAGGTCAAAGGTCAAACATCGTCCGCTCCCTTCCTGGAACCACAAAGAGAAACAGAGCTAATGGAATCAACTGTTGAATTGTGAATGTTACGGTGGTTTCTTACTACCTGTCTGTTCAACCAGCTAACGTCCACTGTGTTCCTGTCTGTTCAACCAGCTAACGTCCACTGTGTTCCTGTCTGTTTACGCCTGCTAGCGTGCATGGGACCCCAGGGGTTCCCGGAGATCCGAGCCGGACCCTTTCCAGGTTAGGGGGTTCCTCTGCCCAGTGGGAAAATCGCAAAATCGCAAAGAGCTTGGCTAGTAGGGTTACTCAAATGCTATCATTAGCTTTACCGTTTAGACACAGTGTTTACACACAGCGTGTGTGTTCATCAGAAGCCAAGAGTAAACCTGCTGAACAAAACAAAAAGGTGTGGAAGAGAGAGAGAGAGAGAGAGAGAGAGAGAGAGAGAGAGAGAGAGAGAGAGAGAGAGAGAGAGAGAGAGAGAGAGAGAGAGAGAGAGAGAGAGAGAGAGAGAGAGAGAGAGAGAGAGAGAGAGAGAGAGAAAGACAGGGAGAGAGAGAGAGAGAGAGAGAGAGAGAGAGAGAGAGAGAGAGAGAGAGAGAGAGAGAGAGAGAGAGAGAGAGAGAGAGAGAGAGAGAGAGAGAGAGAGAGAGAGAGAGAGAGAGAGAGAGAGAGAGAGAGAGAGAGAGACTTGCCCTGACAGGGCCAATCAGACATGGGAACATTATTGACATTCCTCTCTCTCTCAGAACCTGTATATATATATATTTAAATGTGTGTGTGTGTGTGTGTGTGTGTGTGTGTGTGTGTGTGTGTGTGTGTGTGTGTGTGTGTGTGTGTGTGTGTGTGTGTGTGTGTGTGTGTGTGTGTGTGTGTGTGTGTGTGTGTGTGTGTGTGTTTTTCCTGTAGGCTGCTTCCTGTCTTTGTGAGATAACAATGGAGCAGAGCTGAAGGACTACAACCATGGTGGCTGGGCCAAGAACTACAACCATGGCTGCCTCCAATTGCTTTGAGGTTCTGCTAGGAATGTGTTGTGATAAAGTTCTCAAGCACACACATGGACGCAGAGCCAACCACGGGTTAAAGGTTGCGCTGCTGTTTCCAGGGCAACCAGCCCCACCTGCCTAAAGTGTGTTAGTCTATCTCTTAGCCACACCCTGCCCCACAGGCACACACACACGCACACACTCTCACACACACACACACGCGCGCACACACACACACACACACACACACACACACACACACACACACACACACACACACACACACACACACACACACACACACACACACACACACACACACACACACACACAGGTAAAGTTCAACATTCCTTAGGGAGTGGTTTGTATAGAAAGAAAAAAAAGAAAGAGAGGGAAAGAAAGATGTTTTTTACTCACACAAAAAGACATGGCAGTGGGAGGGGCTACAGTAATGTGGGAGGGGCTGCCTTGTTGTGGGAGGGGCTACATTAATGTGGGAGGGGCTACACAACAGTGGGAGGCTAAATTGGAGCGACGACAGTATGATGCAGTTTGAATCTCAAAGGGCAAAACCAGTCTGGGCGATCAAACCATGGTCCCTGGCCTGTGTTTGGTAAGCTAATGCTGGATCTTTGATGTGAGCCGCTCCCACATGAAGGGAAACAATAGCAGGATCTACTACTGAACCACCCATAGGATATTATATATTTCGTAAAATTCAACTAGTGGGCTATCACTAATGCTGCGTTTTGATTGGCTGAGCTACTAGTAAGCTATAAGTTATAGCCTAGAGCCTAGAGTGTAAGTTGTAGCCTACTAGTAGCGAAAACGCCGGCTTTGTAAAAACAAAACAATGGCGGCTGCTTCGTGTTTTGATGAAGTTTCTGACGATTTTACAAGCTCATTATTAGATAAATCAATTCCAAATGCAACAAAGATGTTTTTACTGCCCTACTAGAGTTGAATTTTACTAAAACAATTATCCCTCTCGCCCTCATGGGCTATTGAGTCATAGCCCATGAGGGCGAGAGGGATAATTGTTAAATACATATGTAAATATATCATATGATATTAGTAACGCATTTTCTGTTGAAGCTAGGTGGGACGTCAGGATGGTCTGTCCTCCCAGACAGCATACTCCTCAAATGCATTTGCAATATAATAGACTACTTATAAAGTATCTTATATAGTTATTCTATCTAAAATTGGTATCTTATATAGTTAGTCTTCTATAAAGATTGGTTGTGTAGTTAATCTATCTATAAAGTTATCTTACACAATAGTCGATCTATAAAAGTATCTTAGTCTCTACATAATGTTTTTTTTATATAGTTATTCAATTTATAAAGGTGTGGTTATATAGTGAGTCTATATAAAGGTACCTTATAAAGTTAATCTATGTATCAAGATAGTTATACAGATAGTCTATAAAGGTTTTGGTTTTATAGTCTTTAATGGTTTGGTTAGATAGTTAGTCTACATATAAAGGTATCTTATATAGTTAGTCTATAAAGGGTTGGTTCTACAGTTAGTCTATCTATAAAGGTTTTGTTATAGTCTATACAGAAAGATTTGGTTATATAGTTAGTCTATAAAGGTTTGTATCTACAGTTAGTCTATAAAGGTTTGGTTATACAGTTAGTCTATAAAGGTTTGGTTATACAGTTAGTCTATAAAGGTTTGGTTATACAGTTAGTCTATAAAGGTTGGTTATACAGTTAGTCGATAAAGGTTTGTATCTACAGTTAGTCTATAAAGGTTTGGTTATACAGTTAGTCTATAAAGGGTTGGTTATACAGTTAGTCTATAAAGGTTTGGTTATACAGTTAGTCTATAAAGGGTTGGTTATACAGTTAGTCGATAAAGGTCTGTATCTATAGTTAGTCTATAAAGGGTTGGTTCTACAGTTAGTCTATAAAGGTTTGTATCTAGTCAGTCTATAAAGGTATCTTAATAAGTTGTAAGCAGGCGGTAAACATGCAGTAGTAGAAGGACCACACAGTCTATACAATCTGGCAGAGGAGACATCTGATCGGGAGACGTTAGAGATAAGAGGAATAGAGAAGAGATATTTTACCTGTTTTCGCTGTCAAACTTCTTTGCTGGAAAACCTTGAATACCTCTGCTATCTCTCTCTCTCTCTCTCTCTCTCTCTCTCTCTCTCTCTCTCTCTCTCTCTCTCTCTCTCTCTCTCTCTCTCTCTCTCTCTCTCTCTCTCTCTTCTCTCTCTCTCCCCTCTCTCTCTCTCTCTCTCTCTCTCTCTCTCTCTCTCTCTCTCTCTCTCTCTCCTCTCTCTCTCTCTCTCTCTCTCTCTCTCTCTCTCTCTCTCTCTCTCTCTCCCTCTCCCTCTCCCTCTCCCTCTCGTTTCCAGTGGACAGGAAGTTCCATCTGTTCTGCCTTTAGGGTGGAGCTTAAAGGGAATCTGAGAAACACCCAGCCAGGTGACAGGATATCTGGTGTGTGTGTGTGTGTGTGTGTGTGTGTGTGTGTGTGTGTGTGTGTGTGTGTGTGTGTGTGTGTGTGTGTGTGTGTGTGTGTGTGTGTGTGTGTGTGTGTGTGTGTGTGTGTGTGTGTGTGTGTGTGTGTGTGTGTGTGTGTGTGTGTGTGTGTGTGTGTGTGTGTGTGTGTGTGTGTGTGTGTGTGTACTTCCTTCCTCACATGACTTCATTTCCTGAAAGAGAGACAACAAGAAAGAGAGCGAGAGAGAGAGAGAGAGAGAGAGAGAGAGAGAGAGAGAGAGAGAGAGAGAGAGAGAGAGAGAGAGAGAGAGAGAGAGAGAGAGAGAGAGAGAGAGAGAGAGAGAGAGAGAGAGAGAGAGAGAGAGTCATTCAGAACAGGAGTTCAATGTTTTTGCCACTCTTCCCAAAACCCTATCCCGTTCGCTTCTGACTGAACGCTTCACTTCGCTCCGTTCTTTTCGTGGCCCCCGGACGCGGGGCCCCGCGGCGCGCGTCCGTGTGGACTGCGGCGTCCCGGACACACGCAGCATAATTTGATACGTGTGTGGGGTGCAATTCAGATACAACACCGCTCATTATAACGCTCATAAGATGCACAACGACGGTACTAAATAATTATCGTAAAGTTGGCGTGGTTCGTTACCATGGGGATAACACGACCCCCCCCCCCCCCCTCCTTCCTAAAACTCTCAGGTTGAAGCCCAGCGGGTCCCGTGGCTGCGCACGCAGCGGAGGCGGGCTCCCGCGCCTGGTTGTCATGGCGACGTTTGTTTGACTTTCGGCTTTGTGTAGAGTTGAAAGTATAACATAAGGTTCGTTTAAACTACATTAACCCGCATTAACCTGGTGTTAACCTGGTATTAACCGGCATCAACCTGCTCTCCAGCTGTTGGAAGGAACCGTCCTATACGTCGACATGAGCCGGTAGGTCGAGTCCACTCTGGTCGAGTCCATTCAGCGCTTCATCGTCTAACAGGGTTACCTTGTGTCTGGAGGTGCCCGGTCGGGGAGGTGCAGGGGGTGCAGGACGATGTGCAGGAGGAGCTGATCGACTTCCGCTCCCTGGACAGAGAGCTGCTCGACGCGGTGCGCGAGGATCAGAAAGGACGCAGAGAGAACGCCGCGAAACTCCGCGCGACGTCGCAGCGGCTCGCGACCTACCAGGAGTTCAGGTAGCATCAATATTCATGATGGATACACCAATATTCATGATGGATACACCAATATGCATGATGAATACACCAATATTAAACATCGATACACCAATATGCATGATGTATACACCAATATTAATGATCAATAGCCTACACCAATATTCATGATTGATGCATAAATGTTCCATCACCATCATCTGGATTTTTTTCCAACGACCAGCTCCATGTACAACATTCATACAATAAATAAATATTTAGTCGTATAAAATATATTAAAGGGGACATATTATGAAAACAACACTTTTCCTGGGATTTGGGGTGTTGTTTTGGATCTCTGGTGCTCCCACATGCATACAAAATTTGAAAAAAGTCATGATTTTTTGAGGGAGATATGCATTTCTGAAAGTACCCCGCCTACAGCGACCAAACGAGCGAGTCACTTTCGGCGCCCCCTCCATAGGAAAGGGGCGCAGTTGAATATTACCTCCCACTTGCCCACTCCCCTCCAATCAGAGCATAGCTATGATTTTGTGGACCAGCGGACGAGCAGCTCCGGGCGGGGGGGAACTTGGCGGCAGCTCAGCTCAGGGACTATAATCCCTTTCTCTGCCGGCGGCACCGCTGGCAGAGAAAGGGATTGTACTCCCTGAGCTGGAAAGCTTCGGAAAGTTTCGGAAGCTTCGGAGTACAATCCCTTTCTCCTCCATGTCGCGGTTCATGGACTTCAGAGAGTCAATGCCAAAGTTCCTTTCCCCCAATTCTTCTCAACCATGGCTGAGATATCCCCCACTACGAGTCTTTACTTGTTGTGGAAGTGCCAGAGATGTCAGGCGCAGTCTTTATGATTCATAATATCATCTGAGGCACATATAGCTTTTGGCCGTGATATTAGATATAATATATAAATACCCATCTATAATATTATCATTATTATATTATATTCTATTATATTATATAGATATAGTAGAGCTCCAAGAGTCCGCAAACGGCAACAACCCCTTCTCTTCCATGCTGTGGTTCAGTCTGACAGCTCATTGGTCAATGGGCAGCAGCTCATTTGCATTAAAGCGACAGACAACACAGAAACAGCGCATTCTGAAGGGACTGAAACAGGGGAATAGCGGTAGGCAAGATTTTTATTTTACTATTAAGCTATTTCCAGCAAACAGCTTCAAAAACATGTTTTCTGGAACTCAAATACTATGTTTACTTGTTGTGAAAAGCCCATAATATGTCTCCTTTAATATATTGTATGTATCCATAATACATACATATTTGTACCAGACATATATTTGTATAATACCTATATTTGTATGATGCATCTATATTTGCCATCTGTCCGTCTGTCTATAAACCTGTCTGTCTGCAGGGATATTGTTCTGGCCTGTCACCTGAAACCTTTGGACCAGAAGGAGAAAAGAGGAACTGGCAGACAGACCTGGAACCCATGGTGTCCCCTAGCAACCACTCCCCATCCGTCTCCTAGCAACCATCCGTCTCCCCACCTGTCCACTAGCAACCATCCCTCATCCCCACCTGTGCCCTAGCAACCATCCCTCATCCCCACCTGTCCCCTAGCAACCATCCCTCATCCCCACCTTTGCCCTAGCAACCATCCCTCATCCCCACCTTTGCCCTAGCAACCATCCCTCATCCCCACCTGTCCCCTAGCAACCATCCCTCATTCCCGCCTGTCCCTTAGCAACCATCTCTCTCCTCATCTGTCCCCTAGCAACTTCCTTTTGCCAGGTGACCTTATGATGGGAGGATAATCTGATGAAACGGTATTAATTCATGAGCCAGGTGGTTTTAATTTCTTGTAAAATAACATTAGTTTAAAAGTATAATCACTTGAAGTTATTCGATCAAGGACCATAGTAATACATTGTTAACCACAACTAGGGGAGAGCAGGTTAGCGTAGAACAAGTCAACTTCTGTAGGAGACGTTAGCTATTCTAGAACATATTAGCTATAGAAGCTAAAAGACAGAGCTATAAGAGTGATCATAAGGGATTATGATTAAGGAAAATACTGGCTGGTTTCAGCAGCCTCACCTGGCCCAGTCTGATAGGACTGTGGGGCCAGTGAGGCTGCACACCTTTGTGCACATGGAGTGATCGATGTGGACAGGATAGACCAGCCATCACCGCACAAACTCAAGAGAGGGATCCCCTCTCTGCACACAGCATGGAGCTCCTCCCCCTCTGGGTCTACTGCTCTGTAGTAGAGTGGGGCTCCTCAACCCTCTGGTCTACTGCTCTGTAGTAGAGTGGGGCTCCTCAACCCTCTGGTCTACTGCTCTGTAGTAGAGTGGGGCTCCTCAACCCTCTGGTCTACTGCTCTGTAGTAGAGTGGGGCTCCTCAACCCTCTGGTCTACTGCTCTGTAGTAGAGTGGGGCTCCTCCCCCTCTGGTCTACTGCTCTGTAGTAGAGTGGGGCTCCTCAACCCTCTGGTCTACTGCTCTGTAGTAGAGTGGGGCTCCTCCCCCTCTGGGTCTACTGCTCTGTGTAGTAGAGTGGGGCTCCTCAACCCTCTGGTCTACTGCTCTGTAGTAGAGTGGGGCTCTCTCCCCTCTGGTCTACTGCTCTGTAGTAGAGTGGGGCTCCTCCCCCTCTGGTCTACTGCTCTGTAGGTAGAGTGGGGCTCCTCAACCCTCTTGTCTACTGCTCTGTAGTAGAGTGGGGCCCTCCCC
Source organism: Melanogrammus aeglefinus (assembly GCA_900291075.1). NCBI lineage: Eukaryota > Metazoa > Chordata > Actinopteri > Gadiformes > Gadidae > Melanogrammus > Melanogrammus aeglefinus. Next base: position 118,886 of record OLKM01001607.1, read on the forward strand.
TCTGGTCTACTGCTCTGTAGTAGAGTGGGGCTCCTCCCCCTCTGGTCTACTGCTCTGTAGTAGAGTGGGGCTCCTCCCCCTCTGGTCTACTGCTCTGTAGTAGAGTGGGGCTCCTCCCCCTCTGGTCCACTGCTCTGTAGTAGAGTGGGGCTCCTCCCTCTCTGGTCTACTGCTCTGTAGTAGAGTGGGGCTCCTCAACCCTCTGGTCTACTGGTCTCGTAGTAGAGTGGGGCTCCTCCCCCTCTGGGTCTACTGCTTCGTAGTAGAGTGGGGCTCCTCAACCCTCTGGTCTACTGCTCTGTAGTAGAGTGGGGCTCTCAACCCTCTGGTCTACTGCTCTGTAGTAGAGTGGGGCTTCCTCAAACCTCTGGTCTACTGCTATCTGTAGTAGAGTGGGGCTCCTCAACCCTCTGGTCTACTGCTCTGTAGTAGAGTGGGGCTCCTCAACCCTCGTCAACTGCTCTGTTAGTAGAGTGGCTCCTCCCCCTCATGGTCCTAACTGCTCTTAGTTAGCAGTGGGCTCCTCCCCCCCCTAACAACTGCCATCTCCTTATAATAAAACTGGTTTAGATAAAAGCTCT
>OLKM01001608.1:0-5000 GCA_900291075.1 Melanogrammus aeglefinus
CCAGAGATCCACTTCATCCTTCCAACAGGTTATTACCTATTTATTGTAGTTTGTTTCTATTCAAATTAAATTGATGTCTAAGTCAGTCGTCATGTCCTTATTTTTTACTGAATCTGTGCAAGGCTAAAATGTGTTTCTGATGACGTCCCAATATGGTATGACCCAACAAGAGTAGAGTGTGTGTGTTACACGGTCCTCATATTGTTGGTTAGCAGATATTTTAGTTTGAACTATTTCTATAGAGTCTTACCTAAAAAGCCCCGATCCACGTTTGAATTATTTTACTTACAACTGTGGTCCCTACATGCAAAGTCAATGCAGCACAGTATAATATATCCTAATTCCACGTTACGGTACTGTGTTTATACAAAATAATATTTATTGTTCATCATTTCATTCAAGGCAAGCAAGTCCTCTGGAACTGTCTCCTCCCACCAGTGTCCTATTGCAGAGCAGGTAAGAATGCTGCATTCTGGTCATAAGTTCAAATAGTTCATATTTTAACACCTTCGGGTAATTATGATGTGAGGAAACATTGTAGAGTTTCAAGTAAGTATTTTCATTTTGATTTGTAAAGCTTAGAAAAAGCGTTGTGAAGATCGTTACCAGGAGGCTCAAAAAGAGATAGCCAAGAGATCTTTGATTCAGTTCACCAGAATTATTTATTCTGTGAGTTTGTAGATGTTATGCACATTGTGATGGTACTGTAGGCAGCATGATACCCTAGCTATTAATGCATGCATAAGTTATGACCAGATTAGAAGCTTATTCTCATTTCCTTCATTATCTCCACGGACCTTAATTTGAGGAATCTTTCGGTGCCTACGGACTATGATGATGCTGACTATGTTCCAGATTCATGTGGGAATTCCTCGGATGCTTCCATTATAAGTGCTGCTAGTAAAGAACTCAAAACCAAAAAGGGGGATAGTATCACCAGTTCAGAGGTACCTAGAACATTAAGTTCTTCAAAAATGAGCAGCAATCATTGTCCTACAGTGATAAGCTGCAGTGCCAATTCATTAAAGAAAACATCACAGCAGAAAAGCTCCATAAATGTCACACCACTGCCAATAACAGCAAAAGGAAGCAAGTACAACAAGAAGCAATTTTGTCTTTATTGTAAAAAGGCCATTTCTAAATTGGCAAGACATCTTGTATCCGTCCACAGTGAAGAGCCTGATGTTGCTATGGCTTTCAGTTTTGATAAAAGATCCCGCAAAAGAAGCGAGTTGTTACGCTCTATTAAGAAGAGAGGAAACTTTGACCATAATGCTGAAGTGACAAGCCGTGGCACTGGAGAGATGGTTGCTTGTAGAAGACCCAGTACTGCAAAACAATCTGATGACTTCCGTCACTGCAAATTTTGCGAAGGATTGTATGCAAGAAACTCTTTATGGAGACATGTGAGAAACTGCCCGAAAAAGTCTGTTGAGGAAGAGCCTCAAGTTGGCCGAAAACGGATTCAAATGCACTTACCAAGGCCTCACTCAGTTAAGGAAAGTGTTTGGAAGATTGCATGTGAAATGAACCAGGATGACGTTTCTTCGGTTGTAAGGAGTGAAACTGTCATCCTTTGTATCGGCGAGTCACTGTTCAATTCCAGGAAACCATATGAAAGAAGGAATGACTACATACGCCAAAAAATGAGAGAGATGGCAAGACTATTGATAACGGCAAGAGCTATAACACCTTTGAAGAACACCGAAGACCTTGTTATGCCTTGTAACTTTCCGCATGTGATACAGGCAGTTAGATCTGTGGCTGGTTATGATGTCGAAAGCAATTCGTATAAAATCCCATCATTGGCTTTGAAATTGGGACACAGTTTAGCCAAAGTTGCAGGCATTGTGCAATGCAATGCCATCATTGCAAATCGCCCTGCCGTTGCGGAGTCTGCAAAGCAATTTGCCACTCTACATCAGAAAAAGTGGACAGAGTCCATTTCTGCTGCCGCATTGGGAACACTTCAACAAGCCAAATGGAATAAACCACAGGTTTTACCCTTTACAGAGGATGTGTCGGTGCTGCACAAGTTTCTTGCTGCTGAGCGTGTTAAGTGTATGAAGGACCTTGAGGAAGAACCCAACAGCAAAAGCTTTGGAAATCTTGCTAAAGTGACTTTGACGCAGGTAGTACTATTTAACAGAAGGCGTGAAGGTGAAGTTTCAAAAATGGAGCTTCAGACTTTCACATCCAGGGATCGTACAGAGCTGAATCCAGACATTTTGAGGGGCCTTACCGACTTCGAGAGGAAGCTTGCAGAGCACTTTGAGAGAGTTGAGATTCGAGGTAAAAGTCAAGAAAGGTTCCAGTGCTTCTAACCCCTGACATGATCGTGCCTATGCAACACTTCCACAGTCAAATGCAATAAACCACACGTTTTACCTCTACAGAGGATGTGTCGATGTTGCACACAGTTTGTTGCTGCTGAGTGTTAGTTATGAAGGACTTTGAGAAGAATCCAACAGCTAGCTTGTAAATCTTGCTGAAAGTGACTTTTGACGTGTTGATTTACTATTAACAGAAGGCTATAGAAGAGTGAGTTGTCAAAAATGGAGCTTCAGACTTTCCTCCAGGACCGTACAGACTGATCCAGGACTTAGCTTGAGGCGCTTACGAGTAAACCAACGCTACTACATTCTGAGAGATGTTGTGATCGAGTGCACTGTACTTTCTTTCTAACTCCTGTCATGTTCGCTGTTATGACTCTGTGTAGAAGCAGGAACAGTTATGATCACACGAATGTCGACATGTTTGCTTACCGCACTGTCTCACACATACAGAGGGCTTGACTGCTTTCGTAAGTATGCAAAGCAATGTGGTGCAAAGAACCCAGAGGCACTCACCTCAACAAGATTGCGGAACAAGTGGCCACTTTGTCCACACTACTAAATCTGAAAGAAAATGAAATGGATCAACTTGCCACCTTTCTAGGACATGACATCCGTGTCTCTGAGCAGATTCTATCGAGCTTCCACGAGAGTGAGTGACCCTTCAGTCTGTCAAAGAGTCAGCAAACTCTTGATGGCAATCGAATAGGTCAAGACTGCCTTACTGCAGGAAAGGCTGTGGATGGCATTGAGGTCAATCCTGAAGGTAACATCTTATTTGAAATCATAGTTCTTTCTTAGTGTTCTTAGTCACTTAATTTAAAAACTATTTGCCTGAACTGTTTTTTACACCAACTCAGTGAGAGTAGAAATGTGGATGTGATTCCAAGAAACGAAAACGTTGCTGACTACGATCAAATGCAAAGTGGTTATACTGAACCTTGTATGTATTGCCAGTAATATCTTTTAAGTTATGTCAAATAAATTAACATTTCTGAGGGGATTATCGAAATGATCCTCAAGTAATTCTACATTCATGAATTTGCATTCAGCTTATGTTTACATCTAAAATCTAAATTAATATATAATGTAGAATTGCATATTGCCTGACACTGAGGTTGTTTACAGTGAATAATACAAGCAAACAAATGTATTGTCAGAAAGCTCATAGAATAACATCACAATCATTATTACTTTGCAAAGGCTCAATAACTGAGACTGCTAGGGACCAGACACTTCTGAGGCACACTCCTGAGTCAACCAGCCTGGACAACATGGAGGGCACTTCCGACGAATCAGACCACCCTGAACGAACATGGGGAAGGCTACTACCCGAGTCAACTCACCTGGACAACATGGAGGGCACTTCCGAGTCAACCACCCTGGACAACATGGAGGGCACTTCCGAGTCAACCACCTTGGACAACATGGAGGGCACTCCTGAATCAACCACCTTGGATAGTGTAAACATGAGCAACACACAACCAAGACATGGTAAAATAGTCACATCCCAAGCTTCTTCAAAGTGCTCCAAAAGAAAGCAAGGTTAGTAAGCATTTTGTATTCATTACTTTATTAGAAAAATGTATTGATTACATATATCATATAACTACTAACTAGAATCCTTTGTATCATATCCCCCATTTGTCACGTTGGCAGAGCCATTGTTCCATTGTTAATCAGTTGTATTTTGTTTCCATTTATGAAAGCTGTGAAGGTGAGAAGCAAGTGGACAGGTGAGGAAGTGAAGGCTGTTGAGCGGCATTTGCTTAACTTCATGACAAGCTGCAGAATACCTGGTAAAAAGGACTGTGACTCCTGCCTCCAGCGCAGACCAGTAGCTGACAGACAGAGACTGTTGCATCATCAAGTATACGTACACATACAGAACGTAGCCATTAAAAAGGCGAAAGATGACTCGATAGTTCCGATCTCCAATTGATATTGTTTTTTGCTTTCTCGTTTTTTTTGGGGCTATAATGATTCCATTTTGTGTCGCTCACTATTTTGTCCCAAGTTGTTTGAATGTGTCAAATTTCTTAAAATGTCGAAACTATGACCATTTGACCATGGGTGCTTGTAAAGGCCACATGTATTGGTACTTGGCATTCATGTATGTAAATGTGTTGTGAAATTCCAACGTTATTTGGACTGGTTAGCTGAATATACTGTTCACTGTTATGTTTCATACGAAGCTGGGATGCTTTCATAGAGGACGTTTCTCATTCACTTCAAACATGCCATGTGTACTACACTGCCTTATGCATAGGAGACTAGTAGACTGCAGGATATATATATATTTAGAGCTATGTGAACAATGGATAGTCCTTCTGTTGAAGGTTACCCGGCTGTCAGGGAGCTAAGCCAATTTGATTTTTAAAGGTGTAAGTCAGTTATTGTACACTATGATTCTTATGAAGACATTTCAACATATATTAACGGGACACAAAGCTGTCAAATACAGATCCGATTTTGTGTATTATAGTGTCTTTATAATTCACATAAACCTGAAAATCGAGTGTGTGTGTATGGGCTGGTTGCTATGGGACTTATAAGTTCACCATAAACCCGAAAAGAGCCTCATATGTAGCATTAAAATCAGTTGCTCAAAAATATAGCCCTAGCAAAAATCTCAACAGATGGATGCATTCCTAAAATCAAGTAATG
>OLKM01001608.1:10000-25000 GCA_900291075.1 Melanogrammus aeglefinus
ACGGGGAGGGCCGAGTCACGCCATGTTTCTTTGTCGTTACAGAGATGCTCAACCAACACGTCTGTATACACACAGGTATATGTATATTAATTGTCATAATTAATAAAATTAATAAATTGTCGTATTCTTCATAAGGCCGCACAAACAGAGATGGACAGGTGATTGTGTATTATATTTTTGTCAATTGTGCGTCGTTCCGTTTACATAACGGGGGTTGAGGTTACATTTGTACTCTGTCCCATCCCATACATCACAATATAATTGCATTTCATAGTTTCCTTTCTCATGCTGTGACTGGGCTGTGAGAACGCTATGTCCTTCAGAGAGCATTTTACCCTCAGAGCGTGTGAGTCATTCGAATGGAAGACATGGGTGGAAGAAATCAGAAAGCTACATCTAGTTGGTGCCATCGAGGTGTACCGAGGTTTACTTTAAGCATCAGAATATTATGTTCCATGAAACCACCTACCAAACACTCACATCCCGGCCTCAGAGGAGGAACGGAGTGACAGGGCTTCAGACTCTTAGGAAATACAAACTACACTCAACAGAACAGGGGGGCGGGGGGCTGTGTGTATTAGCAGACTTTGAGATGTATATACAGTAAACACACTTCATGACGTTTTCCTGACCCGATATCTGGGTGGTGTGTAATGGATACAACCATTTGTGATGTATAACTTTTATTCTACGTGTTTAGTAGTGGTCCTTTACTTTAAACAACCCATTCACACCCTTCCTTTGGATTCTTTCTCTCTCTATCTATTCATCTATATAAATATATATTCACGTTTTGGTTGCTTCTTGAGTCACAATCTTCTGTAGAAGTCTGTTTTTTTTCTCCATTGCTTTTCATGCCCCTCGTCACGTCGTGGTGCGTCTGTTCACCGGAGGATGACAACACGCCAGCGCTGGTGAAGCCTGCGTGGAACAGGGCCTCCTCGCCCTCATATCCTGCTTTACTGGAGCCATGGCGCGTCATGGAGCCAGATACGCTCTGAATAATGTTCCTATTGTGGAGGAGCAGGAGCAGACAACATTTCTACACTCTGGCACACACACAGACAAATGGGAAGGAGTGTTTTGTTGCTGCAGTAATTCAAGTCGGTATGGAGTAGGTCATTCCGATGTCTTATCTTATCTGAATGTGTGAATATGGATCCAATATAGGCTGCAGTTTTTGTTGTTCGTCAATATGTTTAACATTTTGCCTCATATTAATTCAATGGCACCCCAAAAAAATCGTTGGTACCATAACCTTGTTGCCATTCATGAATACTCTTTGCCTTTGGCTCATAATGATTAAATTACACAAAAATAATTGTCCCCGGGCGAAAGTGTTATGTCGAGAGAGAGAGCGCGGGACTTCAGAGGGAGCAATACCATTTACGCTTCATGGCTTCAGCAGCAAGAGGTAAGGGGAAGGGACTTCCGGGATATCGGTCTGGTTTTCGATATTGCTTTGTGCAAAATACTTATCAAGAAAGCTCCATATTTGTTCAGATTGTCTTGGTGGCCTTCTCCCGTCATGTTCCTATGTTTGTGTTTCAGGGAGGTTGACTAACAGTCCTGTGTATGACCCTCTCTCAGCCTATTAGACCCCATATGCAATGAAACGGCCTATCCTTTTAATCATGTACACACATACACATGCACACACACACACACTCACAATATCTCACACAAACTCACACATACACACAGACACAAGAACTCACACATACACACGCAAGCACACGTGCAATTACTCACATGCACACGCACACACACACACACACCCTCCCCCCACACTCACACACACATACACACACACACACACACACACACACACACACACACACACACACACACACACACACACACACACACACACAAACACACACACACACACACACACACACACACACACACCGTGTTATCAAAACAAATGCACATGCATGCTCAGGCTAATGAAAACACACACACACACACACACACACACACACACACACACACACACACACACACACACACACACACACACACACACACACACACACACACACACACACACACACACACACACACACACACACAAACAAACATAAGCACAACAATACACCAACACAAACACACAACACACCACACACCAACACACACACAGCAGGCCGAGTGTCTTGGCATGCGCAGCGGCGGTCGTTTGTCTTGTTAATGTAGCGTGTCGAATTTGCAGGGCGGTGGCTTGCAGATGAAAGGTTGCACGTCTCACTTGCTCTGCAATATGTATTTGATAAGCCCTGTAAATCAAGCCAACGGGAGGCTGGGGCAGGGTGGTACTGAGAGACAACACACCCAATCAATGGGCAGCCCGTGTGTGCTACCAACATCGCCCCACCTGTGTGTGTGTGTGTGTGCGCGCGCGTGTGCGTGTGTGAGCTTGTGTATGTCTGTAGGTTGATGTATGTGTAGGTAGGTAGGTAGTGTGTGTGTGTGTGTGTGTGTGTGTGTCTCTGTGTGTGTGTGTGTGTGTGTGTGTGTGTGTGTGTGTGTGTGTGTGTGTGTGTGTGTGTGTGTGTGTGTGTGTGTGTGTGTGTGTGTGTGTGTGTGTGTGTGTGTGTGTGTGTGTGTGTGTGTGTGTGTGTGTGTGTATGTTCATCTGTGCGGGTGTGTGTTTGTGGTAAGCGTGTTTATTTCTATGTGAGCTAGTGTGAAAACATAAGGGTTTGTACAGACGTATGTGTCTGTGTGTGTTTGTTGGTGTCATTGTGTCTGTTTGTATGTGAGCGGGTGAGGGTGTATATGGTATAACGCTATCCATTGTCTTGCGTGTGTGTGTGTGTGTGTGTGTGTGGGATGTTTGCACTTTGCTGTGGGTTGAAAGTGTTTCTTACCTCCTGCGGCGCAGTGGGAGTTCCTTCTAATTTCCGCCCAATGACGAGGATCAGCCTCAGAGGACTCACACTCATTCCTGTTTTCACTGGAAAGCACAAATGAACAGGGATATAGTGTACACACACATACACATCCACAACACACACACACACACACACACACACACACACACACACACACACACACACACACACACACACACACACACACACACACACACACACACACACACACAAATGCACGCACACGTGCACACACACTGTACACATACACACACACACTGTACACACACAAACACGAACAGACAAACACATACACACGCACACACATACCTACATGCACACGCACAAACATACACAAACACACACATAAGCACAAACACCGATGGTTAAACAACACAAACAGAAGTCAGCAAACAAACATTCCAGCATAAACATCAGGTAACATCCCAGTTATACACAACACTAAATACGTCTAGATCCGGATGTCCATGGAGCTCCAGAAGCTAGATGCAGCTTATGAGGTGATGTGTGCAGCAGTCTCCACGGGGCTTTGATGCTAAGCTGATGACTGCAGCGTGGGCCATTAGTGTCGACGTCAGACGTTGCATCAGGTTTTTTCCGCATTGAAATCTTCTGACCGAACTTTCCCCCGTGCTTGCTTTGGTAGCTCAATTTTGATGTGTTTCTCAATTTCCCCTTTGCGATTACCGAACAATGAAGTCATTATTAGACTTAGGCAGGAACAAGTCGATGCACTATTTTCCTCTTTCTATTTCTTCTCTGTTTTTTTGCATTTTTTTAATGAATAATTTATATACTACACATATTTTTATATTTGTGTGCAGTCACGGTTATTGTTTTCGGCAATGCTTTATTATAATTCACAAATATATCAGTAGGCCTACTGTTCGCCTGGGGATTAAAAAGGTGTGGATGGGTTTTGTTTTTTCAAATTTAGTTTGGGATTTCAAACTGAAGGCAGAAAACAAAGCTGAAGAATGCATTTGAAGGTGACATTTCTATATTATTTACACAAGCAAATTAATTTACTGTTTTTTAACATTCGATCAAGGCAATTTGTTTGGGAACGCAGCCTACAGTGACGCACGACCCATCTGGCCAGTTGTTGTAAACGTTGAGGTAAACATCTAATGAGGTCATCCCAGGAGAATTACGCACCCCATACATTCCTACAACTATTAATTTCCCTTATTTCTAATAAGACTCTAATACATAGGTCGTTATCCTGTAATGTACACCTCATGTTTGGGTTAGAAGTGTAAGCGTGTGTGTGTGTGAATAGACCTAAAGAGAGAGACAGGAGAAAGAGATAGAGGACAGAAGGTGGGAGACGAAAAGGAAGGGTGGGAGAGGTATCATATCCATCATAATGGCAAGGGGGAAGAATCATTATGGGTCCATTTGGACAAAGACTTGATAATGCAGTCATCTTTTTTCCATTTGAAATGTGTCTGTATTACGGCCCCATGGTCCTGAAATGATAAATGCACAGAAACACATCCGTGCATGAATGCATGAATATACAAGGATGGACATAAACACACACACACACACACACACACACACACGCACGCACACACACGCACACACAAGGGGTGTAACGGTATACTCAAGTCACGGTTCGGTTCATACCTCGGTTCAGACATCACGGTTCAGTACGAGTTCGGTACAATGATGGGGACTACTGTACTCCTGTAAGTGACTAGGAAACCAAAGTTTTCCAACACTTGCGACCACACTGAGGCGGCCGGGTCCTCCACTAACTTGTGGGTCGCCGCCACTTGCCATACTCGTCTTTACTGGCTGCTATCTTTGATCATATCGAGACTTGCGTTCTGCGCATGCTCAAGATCTTGCGGCCGGCCACGATGGTCTGAGGAACTGTCTATTAAATGCACAGAAACACATCCGTGCATGAATGCATGAATATACAAGGATGGACATAAACACACACACACACACACGTGACGCAGAAGATGGAGGAAGCCGGTGTCATGCCATTAGCCCTATAAGAAGTGTATCATCATCAACATGCATTCAGTACACACTACGCTTCGATTTCACCCAAGGCTGAATTAAAAGTACATGGTTTCCTCAACGTCGGTCATCAACAAGGTTGTAAAGTAGTAACATCTGTCAAAATAAATGTTTTTTCTTCCGACGTGTTTACGATCTTAATTCATTTATTGCGCCGCGGCCGAACTGACAGGGATATTCTCTGATATTATGAATCAAGACTGCGTCGGGTTCTCCGACTCTCTGGTACTTCCACAACAAATACTCGTAGTGGGGGTTTTCTCGGCCATGGTGGAGAAGGAATTGGGGGAAAGAACCAATGTTCTCTGACGCTCCAATGTTCCGACCTCTCGGTCGTATGCAGACTCCTTCGGCTGGACTCCTCCCGCTGCGCACTCCTCATAGCAGCGCAGAGGAGAATGCAGAGGAACGTCTCCACCTCCACCTCCGCGTTCAACCGTCAAACTCAGTGCAGTGCAGTTCGGGGTGAACTGCAGCATGGAAGAGAAAGTGATTGTTGCCGTTTGCGATTCGCGGAGCTCTATATATAATAGTATATAATATAATTGTATATATAATATCGTAGCGCGGGGAGCTCTCATAGGGATTGGGCTTCTCGGGGTTTGTTTACCGGCGTTGCTATGGTTTCCGGTCTTGTGTGTTCCAACGGTTTATTAGGTAGGCCTATATTAAATCTGTCTAATCCATACTTCCTTCACTGCCTCTTCCGTGGTCATTGCAATATTATAAATATGACTGCGTCGGGTCCTCCGACCTCTCTCCCTCTTCCACAAAAGGTAAAGACAAGGCAGTGGTGGTTATCGCGACAAATTCGACAAAACTTGCACAGCGACAGCTTATGATTTGTGGCACGACAAAACTTCGGTGACAAATGTCGCGTTTGGTGTGAACGCAGGCTACTGTTTATTTGTTTTATCCCCATGTCACCCGGAAGTGACGATTCTGTCAACCAATCAACGGAGGGGGTGTGTAGCTCGAATTTTCAGGCACCCTTTCAGGCATCTCAGTACCCCAGCGGAGGAGTAGACCTACTGAAGACGAGGGCAAAACGAGTACGGCTCAGTCCGTACTCGCACACTTTTGGCGGTGGAAACGCAATCCTTACCGCACTTTCGCGAATCGAACCGTACCGCAACATGCAGTGGAAATGCGGCATAAGGCCGCCTGAGTTTGTTGTTGCTGGTGGCGTAAAGAGGTCAACCGGTGGCTCTACTACCACTAGTTAAAATGGGTACAGCGCCACCTTTCGTACCGGGGCATGAAATGCTTCGGCCAACAAATCGATTTTCTCAACGCCATGTATACTCAGACAATTGCAGTTGTCCAATTGAGTAGCATAGTCCAACTATGGCTTTAATCGGATTAAGCTGTGCATGTTAACGTACTGACTGACTCACTCACTCGACCGTCAACCTGACTTAAAACTGTAGCACTAGCCAGAAGGCGGAGCTCGGCTACCTATAGGCGCCAATAAGGGCTGCCGTTTAGTTAACTCACATATCTAACATTAGCTCTGCATTACATTAATTCATTCGCATGCCAGTTTTATTTAATTTTATACTGTGTATTCTCTGTGTAAATCCATGAACCGAACCGTGACGTCCGTACCGATTCGGTTCAATACGAATACATGTATCGGATTCGTTACACCCCTAACACACACACACACGCACACACACGCACACACACACACACACACACACACACACACACGCACACAAAACACACACACACCACAAACACACACACACACACACACACACACACACACACACACGAGATGGCTGAATCATTACAGGTCATCGCTCATGCAAAGGCACACATGCTCACAAACACAAACACACACAAACACACACACGCACAGACACACACCTCTCCCCTTGCAGTGCTGCTTTCTAGCCAGACGCTCTGCCACATCATAGATATAACATGGATAGATCTGAGATTATGGGCAAATTGAAGCAGAAGGAAATGCTTTTCCATCAACTGTTTATTCAAGTATTTTACTTTCAGATGACGATTTGAGGTAAAGGGTAATGATTAGCGCCAGCTGTGAGCATCGCTACGGCAGGGTCTTTCAGAAGAAATCAATCTCTTGCGGTGACATTCAAATTCACATATTTCATTGCCACACAGAGAGAATGCCAGAATGCAATGTCATGACTTCAGAATATTATTTATTTGAAAAAACTTTCACTTCACAGATTGCTATTTCTCCTCACAAAATCTAAACAGTTTAACTTGACACTGACTGTCAATTATCAGTGTAAAGTAAGCCTTAATGGAAGTCTGGGAGTGAGGTTTCTCTAATATGAATAAATACAATGACTTAAACCTTCATTAAAAAATACAGTCTACAGTTCATTCTGATTGTTTTGCCTTTTTTTCCTGATAGCTTAAATATTATAATAATATTATAATATTACAATATTATATTTCTGGAATAATTTGTTTATAAAGTGTTAGTGGCTGTAACCTCAAGAAAAGAGGATTAGGCCTACACTCTAATCAGATGCTTTGAGCTGTTGGGATGATCGTAGCCTTTGCTCTTTCTGATCTTGTTTGCTTCTCCACAGCACTCTAGAAAACTGAGTTTTGTATTTTTATATTAAATGGATATAAAACTTAACTTTAAAGAGCACAAGGAGCCAAAACTGCATGTTTGGCTCAGGCTATTCTTATTCCACTTTGGCCAAGCTATTGCTCCTAGCTTAGCTAGCTAGCTAGTAGCTTTGCTAGCAGCACAAATCTAGAAACCAATTTGGCGATTTACTTTTACTTAATTTTGAGATGTATACTGTAGGCTACATGATGTTAAAGTAGTGGAGACTATTGTCAAACAGCTAAGTGCTGCTGCTATCACTGCATAAATGTAGCTAGCTAAAGCCTTGGAGTAGAGTGTGAGAAACACTAGTTATAGTTCCGGTGTTGCCATATTGGTTTACAGCTTATAATGCGATGGTGTGCTGTGGTGACAGGCCATGCATATTGAGATGGCTGGCTAACAGGCTTAGACCCTGGGGCATTTACAGGTGGCCTTCAAGGTCATCTCGCAATGGCCAATGACAGGGGAGGGGGGGGGGGGGGGGGTTACTGCTGAGCTAAGTGGTATCACAGACACAGGTAGACACGCTTCAGAAAATCATTACACTATACCTGGGACATATTGACCTTAGAAATCTCTTGGATGGCAACTGCTGCGATGACAGCTAAAAGGCTTGGATCACTTACTGTAAAGGTTTGTTCCAGTAAGTGATCAATTCAGGGAGGCATGCCTGCGCCCTGGCCAACTGTTCATTTGGTACTTCAGATGATGTAGGTGGATCTCAGTCTGTATAAACTGCATATATATATATATATATATATATATATATATATATATATATATATATATATATATATATATATATATATATATATATATAATTATAAAAAAGCATATACATAAAGATCATCCACAGTTTCACGAAGTCATCGTGTGCCTCTTTCCAAACATATTAACTTGTTATCTGAAAAAACGATTATAATTACAGCCCGTAAAGTAGACTTTCTCGAACCCATTGCAGTCGGACAACGTCAATACAAAAAGCCTTCAGCCAAATAATGAACACTTTATTGCAAATATACCCCAAAATAAATACTATCAAATAAAATATCTACTTAACTGCAGTACTCCAAGAACCAATGTGCTACACAGTCAGACTCTTCGTTTCGATTACGTTGGTTGTAAAATAAAATAAACTTATAAGAGCATTGACAATTCTATTTTCTTTTTTTAATGGTCCCTTTTTTCCCCCTGTTGTCATAAATGTTCTTTGATAACTGTAAAACAGCAGAAATGCTTATGTCTTGCAGAAAAGTGTTCTTGTATTATTTGTCACCAGTCGCTTTCGTTTCACAGCAGTATGCCAAGGCTCTGCCAACAAAGGTGTGTGTGTGTGTGTGTGTGTGTGTGTGTGTGTGTGTGTGTGTGTGTGTGTGTGTGTGTGTGTGTGTGTGTGTGTGTGTGTGTGTGTGTGTGTGTTTGTATGTGTGTGTGTGTGTGTCTGTGTATGCGCGTGAGTGTAGGTGTGTGCATGTGGAAAGGAGGCTACCTATGAGACTGGGTAGAAGCCTGCCCTGTATGCACACACTCATTGGTCAGGCCTATTGCTCTCGGGCCTGTTGAGGGCCGTTTACCCAAAACAATATGGAGAGAGATACCAAGCGATAGATCTGGCTATGCGTCTCTGTGGCCAATGCGTTTGACTAAATGCACCTTGATCGTTAGAGCCTTTATCACATATGTGTACCGGTGGAGTTGAACACAGGTGTATCTCCTGACGTAATTATGGGCCCAGAGACGCCAATGATCTATCATTAAGGAAATGGGATACACCTGTTCAACCCCTACTTACACCTCTGAGAAAGGGTCCGTAAGAGATGAAACGGTAGGTTGCTTTAATGCCTGCTTCAAATAACTTGTATTTTTTATGTGTGAAGGGGGTTGTTTGGGGCTGCTCCAGTGGTGAACATTTTGTGAAACCTATGTTTAACCCTCCTCAAATTAAAAGGTATTATGGGATGTTTTGATGGTCAAGCTGCTGAGGATATTCAAAGGTGAGACAAAGGAATCTTATTCCAATGACTATTATTACGATCGTCCCACTCTCCAGTGCAGCAGTCCCCTTGTCCTGGTCCCCCCCCCCCCCCCCCCAGGGCCACAGTCCTCAGCCTCGGGTTGCTCAGCAGCCTCCATTGATCCATGGTATGACAGAGGCAGCGTCACCGCCCGACACAGCCTGACCACACGCCAAATTAAAGACCCAACACAAACACAGAGAAAAGAATCCCCCTGCCAAAAAAAATCCACAGTAGCATGTAGCTCTGTATATCTCTAATGTAAAATGTACAAAATACCACCGTGTGTGGTGACCTGTAAACCTATTCACAAGCACTTTGAAGCATGTTTATTTATTTACAACATACAGTGTACTCTGAAACAGTAACACATTTACAAATAAATATTGCGATCTCTACCACCACATCATTAGCCGTCTCTTCCTGGTTCGGTCCTTTGTTTTTTCTCTTTTTCGGCTCCATCTTTCTTTCTTCTAAATAAATAAATAGATTCCCATAAGCAAAAATGATGCACCCTTACCTTCTTATTACATTACCTAAAAATAATATCACTGTTTTATAGAACATGTTAAAACTTAAAAAGCTTACTGGAAAAAAAACTATCAAAAAATAAAAAATAAGTAACAATGGTTCAGAGTTTATGGACACCGGGTCATTTGTTGTCATTTAGTGTGACCGGGTATTTCAAAATTGTTACAGAGTATTGTCAACGGTCATTCAGGCTTTTCCATTCATCCTAATAGTTTAGTCTGCGGTATTGCGGCCTTCATGGGTACAGGTATAAATACTTGTTTAAAAGACGTTCTGCGCCAGGGCTCTGCAGGGTCCAGCTGTTCTCTCCGGTACTCTGGGGGAGTTTGAATTAGGGGTCCCTGCTGTGGTAAAAACATTTCCATTGCTTGTCATCTTAGAGGAGAGAGGTCTGGGCACAAGACGGGACCATTGTTACAAAGACGCAGGAAACAGGAACTAAAGCCGCTCATTCCGCCCGTCAACATCCGGTTTGTAATTGTGCAAGTTTGTTTGTTGTTGTTTGATCCAGGGGAAAAGATCTTTCAATGACACTCCAATGTCTTCACTCAAGATGTTCTGTTGTACAAGGTAAAACAAAACAGAAACTAAAAATCGATTGTCCATATCCATCGCTGAATGTTTACTCACTTTGGTGCAAAACATCTCTGTCCATAGTTAGAATATACATTTTTTTACATGTAAATATATATTTCACGATTTGTGAGCAATGCCAAAAGCAGATGGAATATTTTAATAGTTATAAAAACTGACCTTAACGTTGATGACAATTTATGGTTTGGAAAAAGACGCAACATTTTTAAACATTGAATTATTTGTGTAGTCAATCTACAATAAAACAATCAGTGTATGCAATGTAGCTTGAACAGAATAATTGAATATTACTGGTTCCTCTCTGGATATATGTCTCTCCAGTACGTTTGATTTATAGATTTCACTGATTAGTGTATTGCTTGTATTGCTTTACAATTCCATGGTTTTTCACTTTGCTAAATCATTGTTCATATAAAACAAAATTAAATACGTCGCCATATACCTGTCACACTAGTATTGCCACAATAAATAAAATGAATTAACGTGAATATTAGGCTATTTAATGTTTGCTACAGTTGATTTTAGTGTGAGCTAGCAATGTCACTCGGATTTCAGTGTGTAGAATGAGAGAAGCTTAATGGAAAAAGCCCCCTCGAACTCAGTCCTCACATATGCCGCAGTCTTCATCGTTATTTTCTTCTTCATTCCTTCTATTAGTCTTTTCTTCAACCTGCATCCCCTCTTAAATCCATCCTCTCAACCTATTGCTTTACCCCCCCCATCCCCCCCTTCTCAAAGGCATTGCAGGTAGGTTGTATACGCAGTCCCCCCCCCCACCCTCCCTTTATTAACCCTCCCCCTCTTATTAGCCTCGGACCCCTCCCCAACCAATCACAGATTGTCTTGGAGCCTCTCCATGTATGTTCGGATCTCCGATTGGCCCAGGTCCATGTCCTGACACACCCACTTGATGTCGTCCTCGTTGCCGTTGCTCACCCGCCCTGAGGGGTTTCCATACGGGCTCCCCCCCCCCCCCCCCCCCCCTCCCCCACCCCCGTCGTTGGGCATCACCGTGGCGAACGACGTGAACTTGACCCGCTTGCGCTTGGCGGCCACGGCGGCGGCGGCGGCGGCCCGCGGGGAGTTGTTGAGCGGCTCCGACTTGCCGCTGGCGTCCTTCCCGCTGACGGGCCCCCCCGCCAGGCACTGGCCCCGCGGCTCGGGGACGGAGCGGGGCAGGGTCTGGCTGAGGGCCACGCCCCGGTGGCCCCCCATGGGGCCGACGCCCACCACCATGCAGCCGCCCGTCCCGTTCAGCAGGTACTTGTTCTCCTCGTAGCCCCCCTCGCTGCGATCGATGATGGTGGTGCACTCGTCCGGCAGGGGTCCCTGGCACGCGTGAGGCCCCGGGTCGGCCAGGATGTCGGCCTCATTTCCCAGCCAGACCCAGTCGTGTGCGTGGTTCATGTTGCCGCCCGTCTCCAGTACGGGGAGCTGCTTATGGCGGTACCTGGAACAGGAGGAGGGAGGGAGGGATAGGTTAGGAGGCGATTCATGCTGAGAGAGAGATGCTGTAGGGGCCGGACATGGGCTAAACGGTGCCTGTGGACTTCAAGTCTTCAAAATGTGATTGTGAAATGTACTGTATACTAAAGCATCAGAGTACAATCAATCATCTGTAGTCTGATATCCATCCCTGAACTGATCCTCCCAACCACCTCCGTGTGGATTGCACTATCCATAGATTGTACAGACATTTCATATTTTTCGCCTTTAATTGATTGCAAAGGTCATGTTCTAATTCCGTTTCTCAGTTAACATCCCAGAATCGCTTCAACAACCCGCTTAAAGTACTGCTGCCAGTCACCACGGGCTCAAATTAGCCACCTTTCCTCAGTAGCAGCATTGAACATTGAAGTGGGACTACCCAAAGACAAGTTCCTACAGTCTGGAATACTCCCCAATGAACTCCATGGGCCCTATGTTAATGGTCTGAAACGTAAGTGAGAAGCACCAAGCGCAAGTAGCTTTGTGGGCGGTTCTACGGCGATGTCGCTAGTTTACCGGCGCGAAAAATGACACGACGCATATCTAAAAAGGATTGGTCTGAAGTAGCCAAATTACCCGTGGGTGTGGTTGGGGCGTAATTTGCAACAAACCAATGAGAGTGCCAGCTCCCATCCCCTTTAAGAGCCATGAGCGCATTTGATTCTGACGAGTTGATATTTTGACAGCACGTCTGCAGTCTACGATGGGACAGATGCACATGAATTTCAAACTGCAAATGGCTCAGTTTATGGCCAAACAATATGACCTAATTCACGCATGGATTAAGGTTTTCTTCCACAACTTCAGAAATACAGAGTCCTACAGAGTCCTCACATAAATTTTGGAGCAAGAGGGAAAAGAACGCTCTGTGCCAGTTGCAAACTAGCAACGACACATGCGCCAGTGATTTAGTCAATTGCGCCGGATGTAAGATAGGGCCCTTTATGTCCAAGGGCAAGACAAGGCCAGATTTGTACAACAAGTCCCTTTAATACACAAAAATGAATGACTATACAAAACAAGGATGTAGCCTTGTTTTCTTGACCTATCCGAACACCTCACAAGTTGATGTCATGAAATCAAAATGTCTAGAAACAACAAAATCGAGAAGAAGTCAGACGTTCCCAGTACGCACCTGAAGGCGAAGCTGACACAGTTGATGAGAAACACCATGATGGCCAAGCAAAACACTCCCAGTAGAGCGTACATCCCGATCTCCAGGTCTGAAAGGCCTCTCGTGACCACGTTGTTCTCCCCAGTTCCGGGGACCTCCACTTGGGCAGGGTAGCTACTATAGTCCCCGGTTTGTCCGGGGCCTCCTCCACGGCCACTGCTACTGCTGCCGCTGCCGCCCCCTCCGCTGCCTGGCTTACCACCCACTGTGCGATGGGTCACTGTGCTCTTGGTTGTGGTGGTGACCTGGAACAGCAGGGATAAGAAGAGGTTTAGAAGATGACAAGCTGTGGGTCAAAACGTGAAGATACAGGTTCACAATCCACAAGTTTGTTTCATCAGCTCCCTCCTTTCCTGTCCTCCGCCCCCACTCGTCACCCCACTCACGCTCTCTGTATTGCTCTTCAGCTACAGTTATAGACTCACATAGGACACATTATCAGACAAGTCCTAACCAGATCATTCCCATCCTTCCTCCTCCACCATTCCTCTCCTCCTCACTCCACCTCTTTCCTCCCCTTCTTCCTTCTCCACATTCCCTCTTCTCCTGTCCCCTCCACCTCTTCTCCCCTCCTTCCCTCTCCATCTCTCCTCCCCTCTCTACCTCTCCTTCCCTCCTTTCCTCCATCCCACCTTCCTCATGGCTCCCTCCTCTCGTTCCGAGCCGGCGTTGTTGTACTTCCACTCTCCTCCCTCCTTCTCCACCTTGCTTCTGGTGCTGTTATCCACGCCTCTCGCCGCTCCTCCTCCGCCGCCCTCCTCCTGCGCCCGGCCTCCCGCCGCCTCCTCGCTGCCCTTTTCCTCGCTGGCCGGGCCCCACTTCACCGTGACGCTGCCCACGCCGGAGGCCAGCACGCTCTTCCTCTTGGACTTCTGGCAGGTTTCGGAGATGACCATCTCCACGCGGACCAGCGGGCCCTGGCCCTCCCCCTCCGCCACCACCGTGGGCCAGCGTTGATCCTTCACATAAACAGATAAACAGGCCTTTAGGCATTCATTCACTCACTCATTCACTCACTCACTCTCCATGCATTCACTTATTCATCCATTCACTCATTCACCCACTCATTCTCCATGCATTCACTCATTGGTTCATTCATTCACTCAATAATCCATTCACTCATTCACCCACCCATTCACTCACTCATTCTCCATACATTAACCCATTCATTCACTCCCCAAATCACTCACTCTTTCATTCGCTCATTCATTCCCTCACTCATTCATTCACACATTATTCACCCGCTCTTTCATTCACTCACTCTTCATTCATTCACTCATCAATTCACTAACTTATCATTCATACACTCATTCATTATTTTCACTAATCAATTAATTCATTTGTTCGCTCATTTGTCCATTCATTCATTCTTCCATTCCTTCACTCATTTATTCATTCCCGCACTCCCTCTTCCCCCATTTACTCACTCCCTCATCTAATCATTAGTTAATTCACTAGTTGGGTCTGTTCATTCCTTAATTTTATGTTTACTTGTTCATTCAGTCATTCACTCGCTGGTCCATTCACCCTCTTATCCATTCACTCATTCATTCACACCTTCACTCGTTCAGTTACTAATTTGTGCATTCACTCATTCAACCAACCGTCATGTAAAAATGTATTAAATTAGCTCGGAATAAGCAAAATAATAAAAACCATCCA
>OLKM01001608.1:48203-50703 GCA_900291075.1 Melanogrammus aeglefinus
AGAGAGAGAGAGAGAGAGAGAGAGAGAGACAGAGAGTGAGAGAGAGAGAGGAAGCGAGGGACAGTAAGAAAGAGATTGACATAGAGAGTATGAGAGAGTATGAGAGAGTATGAGAGAGAGAGAGAGAGAGAGAGAGAGAGAGAGAGAGAGAGAGAGAGAGAGAGAGAGAGAGAGAGAGAGAGAGAGAGAGAGAGAGAGAGAGAGAGGCGAGAGAGCAATGAGAAGATGGGAGAAGGAAGCTACAAAGAGCAGAGATTAAAGTGGAAACTAAGGAAAAACAAAAAGTGAAAAACATCAGAGAGGAGTCACAGCCAGAGAGAGAAACGGAGGTAGGAAATCTACAGAGGGTCTGGCTAGAAAGTAAAAGATGGCGAAGGAAGATTCAGCTTCACCTTGACTAAATTACACCGTGAACAAAGTGATGAGATAGCACCGAGTTCAACACCTCTTCTGCAGTACCAGTTACAATGTACTAGTGAATAGCAATGGCTGGCTCCCCTGTGTGTGTGTGCATGTGTGCGTGCGTGAATGCGTACTTAAAACTAAATAATACAACCACACATTTCGGATCCATCCATCCCTCCATCTCGTGTTCCTCTATCTCCACCTCACGTGGGCCATGAGGCAGCGGTACACAGCTGTACACCCGCACAGCGAGCACGTGACCTTCCCTCGGACCCCAGCTGAGATCTCTTCAGCCACCACAGTCCTGGACAGCCGTAGAACAGGAGGTGGAGCAGGTTGACGGGTAACCGGAAGGGTTCTAGTTCGGTCTCTGGCTCCTCCTAGGTAGAGTTCCCCCGAGCAAGCCCCCTGACCCTGAAGTCTCCTTGAATAAAAGCTTCTGAAAAATCCCCTAAACGTAAATGATGAGTGTCAACTGCGCCACACGGTCAACCCCCTGGGCCCTGCTACTTCCCAAACGTCATGTGTTTGACGTCATCACAACCCTGTACCTTAGTTTAGTATCCCCGGAGTGAGAATAATAAGCAGAGCAGAACAACAACCAAACCATTGAGTTATTTGATGAAGAATTTGATGAAAGTAATTTTGGGAAAATAAGAGGAATACTGCTCCCTGGGGGTTTCCCGTACGCTCCCGCCACTACCCGCACATCCCACCTTGCTCCGAGCCGCCTCGGAGCAAGGGAGCACCCCAATCATGAAGTTGGAATCACCCATAAGGAGTGCAAACCCACAGACCAGACCACAAGCACCACCAAACAACCCCAAACACCACCCAACGACCACAAACACCACCCAACGATCACTAACACCACCCAACGACCACAAAGCACCACCCAACGACCACAAACACCACCCAACGACCACAAACACCACCCAACGACCACTAAACACCACCCAACGACCACAAACACCACCCAACGACCACAAACACCACCCAACGACCACTAACACCACCAAATGAACACTCACTGGGAGGGATGGCGGTCTCAGGTCGAACCAGCCATGTGGATAGAAAAATGTACACGTTGTTGGATTGGTTGGAATGGAAATAGGATATGAGACAATCAGAAGCGGAGCTGCTGCCTCTGTTTACTGTTGCTCATTAAACAAACTCTTGAACAAACCGGGGAGGCCCGTGCGTGGGAAACAATTTGGTAGAGAAAGCAGGAAGTCCATAACTTAAATTCTGCAGTTTCATAAACTGAAGAACACACACACACACACACACACACACACACACACACACACACACACACACACACACACACACACACACACACACACACACACACACACAACACCACACACACACACACACACACACACACACACACACACACACACACACCAAGACAGGTTACATCATTTGTGTGAATCCATATTCATTTCCCATCATCCCTCAGGGCAGAGTGATCCGTCTAAATCTACAGTTACTTCCTCCTCGTTTTGGGTTTTATTCCCTGCCTCAAATTCTCCTTATTAGTGCCCCTCAGTTATACGTTTCCTCTCTCTGTTTATCCCTGTGCATTTCCACCAGGCTAACTCTTCCTCCTCCAACTTCTTCACTTTGCACTCTCTCTCCCCCTATCTAACTCGCTCTCTCTCTTTATGAATCTCGCTCTTTCCCTCTTTATTCATATATCTACATTTCATCCCCATTTTCATTTTTCTCACTTTTCGCCTCAGGAGATCAAATCAATCAGAGTTTAGAATCACATCATCCAATCAGAGCCTACTCAGTAGACAGGGGCGGGCCCTCAGGGACGGACATTCCCTCCCTCTGATCCTATTACACCTCCCACCTGTCCATCATTCTAAGGTAACCCCTTATTGGCCAATCCCATTCTTTCGCTGCCTGGCATGGAAACCGTTTTGGTGTGTGTGTGGGGGGGTTCTTCTAGCAAACGCACAACCACACGCACTCACCCACACACCTGTGCGATAAATCACAGGAGCATCCATGCCGTGATAGAGTGAAGCCCGGAGCTACGTCTCTGTCTCTCTAACACCGACAAATTAAGAAACACACAAAT
>OLKM01001608.1:65703-71450 GCA_900291075.1 Melanogrammus aeglefinus
AACACACCAGTATATGTTACTGCTGAATGTTTTTTTTTTGTGGGAAAGTGCACAGGTTTGAACAGTAGTCTAAATCCAACATTAAAAAACAGTTTAGTTAAAGGAGTTTCTGTCAGCTCTGCCCAGAAGTTCCTCTGGCTCAACAATATGACCATATGTGGGTTGTTTCCATTTATCGGTTCAAAATAGCTATCATAGTGTATAAATATCTATGGCTCAAACACTGTGAACCGCACAGGAAGCTAGTTATCCCAACATTTGCTGCAACTAATCGCATGCATTGAAGTAGAGCAAGAATTGGATTAAGAATTTTACAACTAACAATAAAGCAAATCACAAATGGGACATATTATATTAGTAACCAGCTTCAGGGGAAGAAGAATGTATGTCAGGGGTATGTCCGAAACCCCACAAAATTTCACGGTAAACTAGGTCCTGCCTCAAGGCAAACTGGTTGGGAACCACTGTGCTTGATATGCTGAGGAAATCTATGAATGGGTAAAGAACTATTGCAATTACAATATTATTAAACTTGTGTTTCCTTTTATACATTAGCTGTATTCACAATGCCAATTGTTTTTAAATTGTGTTTACATGAAATAATGTCAATATACCACTATATCTGAATGTGCTTTATTTATTTGTGCGTTTAGTCTTCATTTTATTCTACTTTTCCTTGTCTTCGATAGGTCATTCTACTGATGTTTCAAAATGTTCGATTCAAATGGATATTCAATGCTGTATTTTATTTTTAATAAAGTTAGCATTGTAAGTCAATGCGGTGCTGATGACGCGTATGGAAAAAAAGCTAGGCCCTTGACAGGTCCTTGACTATTTGGACAAGGGTGCAACATATACTCCATGTCTTTTAGAAGGGCCAAACAACTGAAATATACCCCATGTCTTTAAGAAGGGCCAAACAACTGAAATATACCCCCTGTCATTAAGAAGGTCCAAACAACTGAAATATACCCCCTGTCATTAAGAAGGTCCAAATAACTGAAATATACCCCATGTCTTTAAGAAGGTCCAAATAACAGAAATATACCCCATGTCATTTAGAAGGGCCAAACAACTGAAATATACCCCATGTCATTTAGAAGGGCCAAACAACTGAATTATACCCCATGTCATTTTAGAAGGTCCAAACAACTGACATATACCCCATGGAATTAAGGAGGTCCAAAACAACTCTTCAAGCCTGATTGCCACATTGTCATTTGTTTTGGTTTTAACTTAGCTAGCTCTTGGACTGGTCCTTGCCTATTTCGACAAGGGTGAAATATCCCTTATGCCATTTCGAAGCTCCGAAACAGAAATATACTACATGTCGTCAATTAGTAGGTCCAAATAACGGAAATACAAACATGCCACACAGGTCCAAAACAACTGCAAGATCTCTGGTGACCACTTAAGCAATAAGGACTGCTTCCCGGAAGATCTTAATCTCACTTGATTAGAAGTAAGAGTTGAATTCCGGACTCCCAACCTAAACCCAGCCAGATTGCTGAGTGTTTCATTCCGTGTAAATCTTTTGCCAATATTCTGCTGTACCCAGAAGATTGCACTATCAAGAGTGTGTGTGTGACCTGAAAGCAATCTCAGTTTCTCTTACAGTCCTTAATTTAACCACACAACTATTTTAGTCATTCACTTGGCCCTGGTATTTAATACACAAGCAACAAATTGACACACACACACACACACACACACACACACACACAACACACACGACACACACACACACACACACACACACACACACACACACACACACACACACACACACACACACACACACACACACACACACACACACACACACACACACACACACACACACACACACACACACACACACACACATTAATGCAGACATGTGCTGCTGGCTAATTGAACATGCAAACACATGCTGATGTGCTGCATTAACCTGCAATAAACCCCTTGCCCTCACAACAAACACACATAGATCCCAGCCCAACACTGCAAGTGGAATTGCATCCGATTAAATTAGCGCTTTCCATTTTACCCTGTGTTGTTATTGATTGTGTTTAAACAGCTCTACTCTTGTTGGCTTGTACGAGGAAATTACCTTCATATTGAAAGTGTCACAGCGAGGGTGAGTTTCATTCTGGGCCCGTGGCCAGGCCGCAGGACGCAGGAGCAACAGGATATTCAATCTTGCCCGCCTGGCATTGACTTGTGTTTCATAGATAAATAAATAAGTGTATATATTTATATATATATCTTTTTATTTTCTCTATGCTTGCTGCACATTAGTCAACTCACACTGGGAGAGCAGCAGAGTAGATGGCAGGGGGGGGGGGGGGTAGCAGACCACTGACTGAGTGATGTAAAGGGCTGCGATGGCTCCATCAAGTAGCGACTCTCCGGGGGGAAGGGGTGAGGCTTACTGTCACATTTAAATATAGGTGATGTTGATGCACTGTTCACATAAAAACACAGTGCCAATTGTGTCCCAAACGGTTCCCCTTTGTTTATACGCAGACAAAGTTGGCAGTAAATAGCCAACACTAAGTAGAGGACGTCTCCGGAACAGCAATTAAATCGAGTTCTCTGCCCCTCGTTCTTTCACAATTTTCCTCTACGCACTCAACACACTTCTTTGTGTCAAGAAATGCAGTCCTTTTTCAGGGAAAGAAAGAAACGTATCAAAGGACAAGCATTGAAGGACACAAGAGCCATATACCATGTCGCCCGTCATTTTCATATATACTACGTACACGTACAGAGATCTACGCATGAGTGCACACATCTATTTTCAACAAAACCGTGCGTGTTTATCTGTGTTTGCGTGTGCGTGCGCGTGTGTGTGTGTGTGTGTGTGTGTGTGTGTGTGTGTGTGTGTGTGTGTGTGTGTGTGTGTGTGTGTGTGTGTGTGTGTGTGTGTGTGTGTGTTTGGTGTTTGGTGTTTCTGTGTGTTGATGGCTATGTGTGTGTGTGGGGGGGGGCTGTGTGTGTGTGGGGGGGGAATATGTGTGTGTGTGTGTGTGTGTGTGTGTGTGTGTGTGTGTGTGTGTGTGTGTGTGTGTGTGTGTGTGTGTGTGTGTGTGTGTGTGTGTGTGTGTGTGTGTGTGTGTGTGTGTGTGTGTGTGTGTGTGTGTGTGTGTGTGTGTGTGTGTGTGTGTGTGTGTGTGTGTGTGTGTGTGTGTGTGTGTACCTTGACCACATCAATGTCTGTGGAGCTGCAGGTGACTGAGTCATCTACCTCCCTCACTCGGCCGTCCGTTTCCACGGTAACCAGTTTGACCGGCAGGGAGACGCGGCGGCCAGTAAGAATGGCCGTGTTCACCACATCTGTGTCCTAGAGAGAGAGAGCGCGAGAGAGAGAGAGAGAGAGAGAGAGAGAGAGAGAGAGAGAGAGAGAGAGAGAGAGAGAGAGAGAGAGAGCGAGAGAGAGAGAGAGAGAGAGAGAGAGAGAGAGAGAGAGAGAGAGAGAGAGAGAGAGAGAGAGAGAGAGAGAGAGAGAGAGAGAGAGAGAGAGAGAGAGAGAGAGAGAGAGAGAGAGAGAGAGAGAGAGAGAGAGAGAAGTTAACACACATCAATCTATAGTTTTCAAGTCACATGCTTTTCATTGTTGTGTCCGATTGAAGTGAAGTTGTTGATTTGAGTTGAGTAACAGTTCATATTGTCCGTTATCTGAGTAGTTTTGTAACTGTGTGCGAAAAATTATTTTGATTATTATTTAATTATTTTGATTCAAGACCGAGTTCCAAATACAAGACATCAACATACATGCACAGACACACAGACACACACTGACACATGCACGCACACACACACAGAAACACATACAGCTAGTTAGAGTAGACCAGTGACCCATTCCACACATGACAGTGACCTTTAGTTAATGGGTTGTTTCTCCCTTTCTCTCTCTCTCTCTCTCTCTCTCTCTCTCTCTCTCTCTCTCTCTCTCTCTCTCTCTCTCTCTCTCTCTCTCTCTCTTCTCTCTCTCTCTCTCTCTCTCTCTCTCTCTCTCTCTCTCCCTCTCTCTCTCTCTCTCTCTCTCTCTCTCTCTCTCTCTCTCCCTCTCTCCCTCTCCCTCTCTCTCTCTCTCTCTCTCTCTCTCTCTCTCCCTCCCTCCCTCCCTCCCTCCCTCTCTCTCTCTCTCTCTCTCTCTCTCTCTCTCTCTCTCTCTCTCTCTCTCTCTCGAGTTGGTTCGTTTCACGAGTCAACCACGAGCCGCGAGTCAACCGCGAGTCACGAGCCAGTCACGAGTCAACCACGAGTCAACCAAAAATAAAATATATTTACCTCTCGCGACTAGCTAGCAAAGCTGACGCCACGTCAAACTACAAACTGAGCTCGTATTAAGGGTGTTTTATTTTCCTAAAATGTTAAACTTAACTTAATCATTGCTCCGACACATGAACACGCATCGTGAACTGGGGTCGCGACAGAGAGTGCACGAGCATGTCAGCCCGACGCAAGCTCCATACGAAACTTCCGCGGATTTGGAAAAAGCTACACACAGACGTGGACAACTAAAATAAAGTAGTTTTCCATCTTGGTGTCCTCTTCAAGATTATGTGTTGTTTCACTCGACCGTGCACCGAACCAACCCTTGTTATAAAAAGTAACTTTTTTATAATAAGCTTTTAAGTCAATTATGGGTACCATATTAGCGATACTTCTGGTTTTTGTCGATTGCTGCACTAATGTTGTGTTTCTGGAACTACTTGTAAGGTCAGTGTGGATTAACGTGATCATATGCATTTATTCTCTGCCTTATCATGCATATACCAGCTATAACTGCATGCATATATTTAATTAAAATCTGACGCTGTGTTGATTTGTATCTTACTACTCCTCTTGTCATGGGACAAGTATAGCAGTGTTTTAAAGTGCAGTCTTGTAATAACACACTGTTCCATAATTGTAATAGGTTATGTGTATTTTTTTTTACGGTCTATAAAATTTCATAGAATGATAAAATAATTGTAC
Organism: Melanogrammus aeglefinus; assembly: GCA_900291075.1. Classification (NCBI taxonomy): domain Eukaryota; kingdom Metazoa; phylum Chordata; class Actinopteri; order Gadiformes; family Gadidae; genus Melanogrammus; species Melanogrammus aeglefinus. Next base: position 70,669 of record OLKM01001608.1, read on the forward strand.
TTATAAAATATTTTATTTTATTTTATTTTTTGGTTGACTCGTGGTTGACTCGTGAATGGCTCGTGACTCGTGATTGACTCGTGAAACATGCTACTCTTCTCTCTCTCTCTCTCTCTCTCTCTCTCTCTCTCTCTCTCTCTCTCTCTCTCTCTCTCTCTCTCTCTCTCTCTCTCTCTCTCTCTCTCTCTCTCTCTCTCCTCTCTCTCTCTCTCTCTCTCTCTCTCTCTCTCTCTCTCTCTCTCTCTCTCTCTCTCTCTCTCTCTCTCTCTCTCTCTCTCTCTCTCTCTCCTCTCTCTCTCTCGCTCCCACTCTCCCTCTCTTTATGCCTCTCTCCCCCTCTCTCTCTCTGTTATTCTCTCTCTTCTGTGTTCTGTCTACCATACCATCTATCTTTACCCATCCGTTTCCTTGTGAGCAAAGAGAAGTTTATCTGCGAGTGACAGTCAGGGATGCCGGGTTGCCCTTGGTAACCAAACACTAGATCCTCCTCTTCTGATGACTGACTTTGAGGCAAACACAAGCAAAGTCACTGATCTTATCTGTGCCATCTGGGCTTGTCTGGAAAAAAGCCCACATCTCAGAGCGAAGGAGCGAGCGAGAGAGTGGCAGAAAGTTTAAACCGATAGCGAAGGAGTGAGAGTGGGCGAGGGTGAGCGAGAGAGAGAGAGAGAGAGAGAGAGAGAGAGAGAGAGAGAGAGAGAGACAGGGAAAAGAGCGAGACAGACAGACTGCCATTAGAGGAGAAGAGGAGAGGAGAGAGAGGAGAGCAGAGAGAGAGAGAG
>OLKM01001608.1:72693-80193 GCA_900291075.1 Melanogrammus aeglefinus
TCTAAACACATCACACACACACACACACACACACACACACACACACACACACACACACACACACACACACACACACACACACACACACACACACACACACACACACACACACACACACACACACACACACAAATACACACACAGCCAGACAACTATCAGAATAATCTGGGGACTCTGAGTAACCCCCGTCTGCCAATCATATCAAAGAAGCTCTAAATCATGTGAACAGGGAAAACCACTAACTCCACAAATCAGATTACAGCTGTGATTAATCATGTGACCAGGGACAAACACAAACTCCACCAATCAAACTGAAGCAGTCTTTAATCACGGGACCAGGGATAAACACAAACTCCACCAATCTTGCCAAAGCTATCTTTGACCGCAGAGTCGCTCACCAGCTTCCGGAAGAGACTCAAGACCCACTTGTTCAGACAGAGACCACCTGGACCCTGCCTAGCCTCCCCTCTTACCCCCCACCACCACTGCTCTTCCCTTACTGTCCTTAAAACACCCCTCTGACACACTTATTGTATGTTTGTACGTCCTGGCACTTAATGTACACACTTATTGTACTTTGTGTAGGATCTTATCCTAGCTATCTTCGCTTAATACAGGGAATGGGTTAACCTAGCAACTGTGCTTAAAACAAGTGTTTGTTTATCTATGAACACCTTTTCTGTACCGGCAGTGATATATTGTTGTTTCTCTTTCTTCTGGCAAATGTATTTATTGTGTGTCGCTTTGGATAAAAAAACCTGTGCTAAATGCCCTAAATGTAATGTAATATAAATGTTAATGTAAACGTAATCATGTGACCAGGAATCTTCAACTATACATTGCATGTATAGTTGATTTAAGAATGAATCATAAAGAACTCCAAGAGTCTAACTCCATGAGCGACCCCCTCCTGAAAGCTTTAAACACCTGGGTGGTTCTCAGGATGGGACGGCCCAGTGGTCAGGGGGTTCACCCTCCTGGATCACATAGAACCAAAGGCCTACGGGCAGCGTGCCCGGATCAATTCACACACACACGTGCACTCAGAGCCACTCTCTCCAGAGTGACCTGGACATAATGTGTTAAAACCACTGTATCGACCTGCTAATCGATTAACCAACCAATTAGCTAATAGGGCTAATTTGGAGGGGCCGGTTTCCGAAGCCGTCGGGTGAACCCGTTTGTCGGTCAATTTGTGTCTGTTCTTTTTATTGTTCATGCTTTTAAAACTGTTTTTTGTATTGTTATTTATGAAAAGTATTCATAAAACATTCTCTTGCAGCAGTAAGTACAGGCAGAAATCAACACACACTTTGCACAAAACACACGTTCGCAAACACACCATTTGTGTGTGTGCACACACACAAATGGCATTACAGCCACTTCAAAGACTATTGTGTTTGCCGAAGCAGTTTTTCGGTTACAATATATGAGGGTTATTGTGCCATAAACCTGCACATGACGTCCATGTGTGCAAATCATAGAGATAATGCACTGTGAGTTTAACAGCCTCACTTAAACTGGACAGGGTTTCGGCCGTCGTAAAATCAAATAATATATTCAGGCCTATCAAATTACTTTATCGGCCGTCGCATATTATAAACAAATGAGGATTAATATGTTCACATATATTTGGGTTTGCATCTATCCTGGGCTAGTCAAAGGTTGAATGTCCTGTTAACTATGAATCCAAGCCGATATATGTACCGTAGTGTTCTAAAGTTTTTTAAGAAACGCCTTTTCAACTTTCAACCAATCATATGGAAGAACACCTCGCCCTCATCCTAGTTATATGAGAGATCGCCCCGCCCCATCCCAGTTATATGAGAAAAGGCCCCGCCCCCATCCTAGTTAAGGCGTGGCTACAGGCCGACCAAGGGACCAGAGCCATGCATTGAGACTGATATGATCAAATTACTCAAATTTACAAATTACAAATGAGGGAAATAAGATCCGCCCTTAACGCCATTTCACACGTCTTTAAGAGATATGTGGACTTTAAACAGCTATCAAACTATATCGTAAACCCACCGTGTAAATGCTGATAGCTATTCAGACTGAGAATAAGAATTGCGTGAGATGCGTGCTACTTTACTGAAGTGTTGAGGATCGTGTGATGGGACCGAAGAACAACGACAGATCAGATGTGTGGACCGTCTCCCACATTAGTTCTGCACGCCATTACGGACCTCCGTGAAACCAGCAGCGAACATGCCCTGAACACTTCTGGGGAAACTGTGTGTGTGTGTGTGTGTGTGTGTGTGTGTGTGTGTGTGTGTGTGTGTGTGTGTGTGTGTGTGTGTGCGTGCGTGCGTGCGTGCGTGCGTGCGTGCGTGCGTGCGTGCGTGCGTGCGTGCGTGCGTGCGTGCGTGCGTGCGTGCGTGCGTACTGTGGTGTGTATGTGTTGAGGATGTGTGTGTGGGACCGTGAGAACAACGACAGATCAGATGTGTGGACCGTCTCCCACATTAGTTCTGCACGCCATTACGGACCTCCGTGAAACCAGCAGCGAACATGCCCTGAACACTTCTGGGGAAACTGTGTGTGTGTGTGCGCGCGTGTGTGTGCGTGTGCGTGTGCGTGTGCGTGTGCGTGTGTGTGTGTGTGTGTGTGTGTGTGTTAGGGCTCAGCTGTGAAGGGAAAATTGGTTGAAAGCACTTAGCAGCGATTTACTATGGACCCATTAAACACATCAGCCCATCAAGTGTATTCTGCCGTGTGTGTGTGTATGTGTGTGTAAGGATGTTTAGCACTATGCGTGTGTCTGCATGCATGCATGTGTTTCCATTTCACCTAGTTCCCTTTTTCCTTAAATTTGACTGACTTTAGGCCCTATATTTTAAATTATGCAAACGAAACCAGTGACACCATGCAAGTATAGTTCATAGTTGATAGTTGATAGTGGGTAGATGACTCCCATTGCGGCTGTATCCATGTGTTTAGTGACACAACACACTGCCCTGACCATAAAGAGCTCAGCAGTCCCAGAGCTCACCAACCCCTGATCCCTGCTTCCGCTTCTCAAGGGGTTCAGCAGCAGTCTTGTCTAAGTCGGCTCTTCTATAGCAACCGTCTATGGGGCCGGGGTGAGAGTGTGTGTGTATGCATGTGTGCATGCGTGCGTGCGTGTGCGCTTGCGTGCGTGTGTGCCTGTCTGGTTGTTTGCGTGTGCGTTTGTCCATATTTGTGAGGTTTTGTTCATCTGTATGTGTGTGTGTGTGTGTGTGTGTGTGTGTGTGTGTGTGTGTGTGTGTGTGTGTGTGTGTGTGTGTGTGTGTGTGTGTGTGTGTGTGTGTGTGTGTGTGTGTGTGTGTGTGTGTGTGTGTGTGTGTGTGTGTGTGTGTGTGTGTGTGTGTGTGTGTGTGTGTGTGTGTGTGTGTGTGTGTGTGTGTGTGTGCGTGTGTGTGTGTGTGCGTGTGTGTGTGTGCGCGTGTGTGCGTGCGTGTGTGTTTGTGTTGCTTGTGTAAGTGTGTTAGAGACAGTAAAACAAATGGCTTTTACATCAATGACACTGTACACCACCAGGTCTAGATTTAATCCGGATCTAGACGGAACAGGATCGGGGACTTTCCAGATCGGGGATCACACCTATTTAATTGGCTGCATCACTTTGTCAGTTTGTTCCATTCGAAATTTTCTAAAAACAATTATTGAAACATTAAATGTGCTATGTTTAGTCATTTTTCCATTTCCCATTGAAGTTACCAATGGGTACGATCAACTTAATCAGTTGCTTCTCCAATCTGGATGAATATTATATTGGATTTAAAAGAAAAGGAGAGACGTGAATTCAACTGCGCAGCGTCACAGAGTGCCGCCTGAATCCTGTGAGCTCTGTGCACGTGAGCTAGCTAGCTAACCGGGATTTGAATCAGGTAGCCCTCAGCCATGACAACGAGTGAGCAACGGTCACTCAATGCTCCCAGCGTCTTTACCCGCCACTGTTATGTCAAAAGATGTCACAACGTTGTACATGGGTGCGCTGCACATGGCGTGGTTCACTATGTGGTTCCTGGTTTAGTTTTAAGCGCAGCATCACTCAACGACGTCTGACTTCCTGTTCAGACCAGAACCTGGCGCATCAGACTGTCTGCGTTCCGCCAACTGCTGATTAACAAACGAAGCGTCTCATTAGTAGTTCACCTCAGTAGAGCCGTTTATTTTCACAGAGAAGATGGTACAAAAAGAAGACATAGATATTTATATACTTGTGATTGTCTTCGCACAAATGCATGCACGGGCCATGGTATGGAGTGCAGGAATGTGTGTGCACGTTTGTGAAATAGGAAACAAAAGTGTGTGTGTGTGTGTGTGTTTGTATGTGTGTGGGTGTGGGCGTGTGTGTTTGTGTCTCTCTCTCTCATCCCATTATCACCCTATGGGTGAGGAAAGTCACAGGTTGAATGTGTTGATGTGTGCTTTCAGCAGTGGGTCACCTTCTGCCACATCACAGCAGTCAAACACAGATACCCTGTGTCCCGCACTGGGAGGATGTGTACCTTATTCACAGGGTTACATGAGCAGGTTCCACGGCGGAAACACACACAGGCCTACCTATGAATTCAAAAGGCTTGACTTCAAACATAAATATTGGTTGAATTTGTTATCTGTGTTATTAGATGCTGACTAGAAACAGAAGCATGCCTCAGAGTCTTCCATTTTAACTTCCGCTGCAATACAAACACTGCTGCTCTATGATAATAGCGTAATAGCAGTTCAAAGGGAACTCTCTCTGGTTTGTTGGATGGAAGGGGGTACTTGAGCCTAAAGGAAGGGGACTGTGGGAGACAAAAGAGGTTGGTAAGCAAGGATATTGTAAATTCAAGTGAACCCAATCACATGCGTGTGTTACTTTGGTTATTTAGGTCATGAATCCTGCAATTCCATGGTGCCTCTCTCTCTCTCTCTCTCTCTCTCTCTCTCTCTCTCTCTCTCTCTCTCTCTCTCTCTCTCTCTCTCTCTCTCTCTCTCTCTCTCTCTCTCTCTCTCTCTCTCTCTCTCTCTCTCTCTCTCTCTCTCTCTCTCTCTCTCTCTCTCTCTCTCTCTCTCTCTCTCTCTCTCTCTCTCTCTCTCTCTCTCTCTCTCTCTCTCTTCTCTCTCTCTCTCTCTCTCTCTCTCTCTCTCTCTCTCTCTCTCTCTCTCTCTTCTCTCTCTCTCTCTCTCTCTCTCTCTCTCTCTCTCCTCTCTTCCTCTCTCTCTTTTCTCTCTCTCTCTCTCTCTCTCTCTCTCTCTCTCTCTCTCTCTCTCCCTCTTCTCTCTCTCTCTCCCCTGTCTCTCTCTCTCTCCCCCTGTCTTTCTCTCTCCCTGGCTCTCTCTCTCTCTCTCTCTCTCTCTCTCTCTCTCTCTCTCTCTCTCTCTCTCTCTCTCTCTCTCTCTCTCTGCTCTCTCTCTCTCTCTCTGTCTCTTCTCTCTCTCTCTTCTCTCTCTCTCTCTCTCTCTCTCTCTCTCTCTCTCTCTCTCTCTCTCTCTCTCTCTCTCTCTCTCTCTCTCTCTCTCTCTCTCTCTCTCTCTCTCTCTCTCTCTCTCTCTCTTTCTGTCGTATAACTTGGTGTGATTTAAACAAGGTGAAACAAAAGCCACCGCTATGATCCTAGTCTGTCCCAACGCGGCCCCTGCCTCCTCGTCAGTCGGTTAATTAATGGTGCTAACGAGGCACTAACGAGGCTCCCGGGCTGAGCATGAGTCAATCGTCAATTGAGGGTCCGGGTCAATTAGGGAGTGGCTAACATGCTTCCTTCCTGTCCTCAGGCCAGCATGGCACACAATCACACACTCACACACACACACACACACACACACACACACACACACACACACACACCCCCACACACACACACACACACACACAGACATACAAACAGACATATGCATGTGCGCATATATGCCCATCCACACACACCCAAGCATGCGCATACATAAACACACTCACTCATGCACATGCGCACACGCGCACACACTCACACACGCACACACGCACACACCCAAACATATCCATTTCTATGGGTAACATAGGTGTACATATGCCAAGACACAGGAGAAGGCTGCTTATGGGAGAGTACTATGCATGTTTAATTAAAAGGAGCCATTAGAAAGATAGACAAAGATTACATGTAATCTCTTCGAGAATTACTAATTAAAACAGCTATTTTAATGAATAAATATGTATGGGTATTAATATTTAGCGTGATATCAGGTGTATGTAAGCTCTAACTTAGCATGAGTGTGTGTGTGTGTGTGTGTGTGTGTGTGTGTGTGTGTGTGTGTGTGTGTGTGTGTGTGTGTGTGTGTGTGTGTGTGTGTGTGTCGTGTGTGTGTGTGTGCGTGCGTGCTAAGTGTGTGTGTGTGTGTGTGTGTTTGTGTGGGTGTGCACTTGAAATAATTAAAGTAATTAAAGATTACCTTGACATGATTATTTTTATAAACATAATGAGACATGAATTGAAGGCTAATATTGGGGTTAAATACAAGTCTAATTTTGTTCTTAACAAGATATGCGAGTGGTAGTTTCAAAATTATAAATGTGCATATTTAATTACCTTATCCCTGAATTTCAACAGTCCAGTGAAATGACATGACATGACATACGACACAACAAGCTTTAAAAAAATGTCTTAATTTCTCCCAGTTGAATTATGCCTCTAGCCATGTAAATCCATGCACGATTCTGAAAAAGAACTGAACTATTTATCTATTCAACCATCCATCAATTTATCCATCCATCAATCAATCAATCTATCCATCTATCCAACTCTCCTTCCTCCTTACTAGATGTGAAAGTTTCGTAAAAATTCCTCGCCATTCACACTTAAAATATGAGGACAAAATACACAAGAGAAAGAAACGCACATAGGAACCGGACAGGCGGAGATACAGAGAGAGCAGCCTGTTCTCCAGACGTACCCACTGAATTGGTCTTTGTGTTCAGCGAGTCCTAGAATTGATAATGCTGCGAGTCCTTGAGGGCCTCTTTCATATAAAAGAGACCACAGGTCGCTATCTCCCTCCCAAGTGTCCTTGACTCCGAGGTCACCCACTGACTTCATCCCTTCCTTGGGGACTAGACCCTCCAAATTGATCATTTAAGTGGACCGTAACGCCTCAATTCATGAAAGAGTCCAGACGTCTCAGTTAACTCGCGACTCATCCTGTGTGTCAATGGTGTGTTCGCATCACTTCCTGTTTGGAAATTTTAGTATGCCTTTTCGTCTGCCATTAACTTTATTGATGCGTTAAAGCGATATTCACTTGTTATGATTATTATTGAATTTTTATTTTTTTTATAAAATAAACCTTTTTATTGTCTTTTTAGGAAAGCAAAGCAAACACAAACACTTAGGCCTAGTCAGTCCCAAAGAGAAGGAGAAATGTGTCGACAATTTCATTGACAGTACGTATTAAAAAGTTCCATGAAATTACACACAACATAACGACCCAGATGACAACTCAACGCAAAGACAACGATTCAGACAACACGCAAGCAGCGCGGTTTCAGGGGCAGCA
>OLKM01001608.1:85193-90193 GCA_900291075.1 Melanogrammus aeglefinus
GATTATAGCTAACAACGGTCAGTCATATCGGTGAGTGGTGACATGACATGACATGACATGACATGACGTGTCATGTTTCAAAAATACTACTCCACTAAATGTCGAGAAAGATTCAAATATTGAATCCAAAATCCTTGAAAATAATGTATGTATTTTCTGAAGCCTATTAAAGAAATCTATGTGAACTATTAACAATAAATCAATAAAATATACAACAATAAAACCAGACATTGGCAAATGAGATATTGCACTTCTGGAACTTGCACAGTTGCTGAAAAAAAATGAGTAAAAAAATATATAATTATGCATATAAAGGTGCAGTTATAATGGACACATCTGTGCAGTGTTCTATTAATTGTACTGCAGTGCACACAGTTACACAGGTGGCAGACAGGTGTCACTAAATTATATTGAACTTATAAATTGATTCGTGAAATTGTATTGATTCATCTATGAGATTTGGTCACGGTTACTAAAATAATACAGTTTTTGCCAGTCTCTGCCAACTCATTTGTGAACATTGTACTCTGCTGTGAGCGCCAAGAGGGTATTGTACACAATGGTGTGTGTGGATGTGTGGAGCTCAATCTGGAGAGCAGCTCATGTTTTTAATAATATTAATATTCTTATGACCCTAAAAATGATCTCTGTTCAATAAAGTATCTTGTAAAGTATTTTGTCAACCAAAATATTGCTTGCAAGTTCACTTCTTTGCACTCATTTAGTATGCTAGGCTCTACCAAACCGTCGGGTGCTAATGGCTCACTACCATCGTGGTGTATGTCCGCGAGGCGAGCAGGCACAATAATGCCATCTCTGAAATAAAAACACATTGGTTCTTGTTTACTGGGGCTTTACAGCAAGGTTGCATCGACAACAGCAGATATTTGGTAAGATATTTAACGATGACCTCAGCTCGGATTCCAACCCGCCACCCGATGTAAGGACATACATGCAGATCACCAGCACATCTTCAACAACTCATTGCATCCTAGGAAGTGGGCAACATCTTGTTTACTCTACTTACGTTTCTGTGATCCAGAATCTTAGTAGGCCATAATGATAACGAGTGTTATTTCGGAGACAGCGGGTTTAAATCCTATAATGCAACTGTTTTTTTGGCTATTTGTCAGAGCTTAGCAGCACGAGAATCCTCTTTCTGATAGCAGGCTACTGTTCCTCTAAGGATATCCACGTCCACGTGGCGGAACAGGAAAAGACGCTGGCACCACCACCACAGTTCTGTGAAGGAGTGTATTTTTTATTTTATCGATTACTAAATCAATGCTTTGACATGTAGTGACCGGTTAACTTCCAAGACGTTTAACGCAGGAGAACCAGGATTTTTGAGGGGCCGGGTCTTTAAGCTTCGATCACTTCGATCACTCCTTTGGACTATAATGTAACGTCATATTGTGTGGCACTATTCATATAATAAAATGCCAACTACAACGCTCATAACATAAAAAAATTCAGTGTCCAAAATCGAGCAGAAACAGGGGCTCACTTTAAAATATAAACATGTTTAACAATAAACGTATAATAAAATGCCAACTATAACGCTCATAACATAAAAAAAATTCAGTGTCCAAAATCGAGCAGAAACAGGGGCTCACTTTAAAAAATAAACATGTTTAACAATAAATGGAATGATAAAGTTATAATGATATACACATACAAATACTACAAGTTTGCTGCTGTTCATCTCAATACTAATAGCTACTACTATTATACTGATTCTAGGACAGCATCTTAACTAGTGTGCCCATGTGATAGGAACAGATAAGTGTGTCCCCCGTAAAGAGCCTCAATCGCCATGTCCTGATACTGCTCCTGATAACGGATATCAGCACGTGTCAAAGGAATGCTCCTTAACATTCTCTGCCCTCCACACAATCTGCAAAAAAACACCATTTGGAATAAAGAAAATCTGTATGGTGTGTTTACTCCCTGCACCAAAATATAAATATCTCATTATAACTTGTAACATTGACAATTTGGCCTGCTGTTGCTTTTACCGAAGAACAATTATTCTATTTATTGAATGATACACACCTCAGAAAGTAAACCAACTGTAGTAGCAGAGAGCTCATCTGTCTGCACCCCTCTCTCTCTCTCTCTCTCTCTCTCTCTCTCTCTCTCTCTCTCTCTCTCTCTCTCTCTCTCTCTCTCTCTCTCTCTCTCTCTCTCTCTCTCTCTCTCTCTCTCTCTCTCTCTCTCTCTCTCTCTCTCTCTCTCTCTCTCTCTTTCCATCTCTCTCTACCACTCTTTCTCCCCGTCTCGCTCTCTCTCATATTTTCCGGGAACACATAAAACAACATGATTAGAGCTGTGGTGATTGACGTATCGCTGAAATACCTCTAAGAGGCGGTGAAGGCAGGTCCATGTCCATCTCCCATGTCAGCCCCCCCTGGACCAATAGCCCTCATTTTCTACACTCACCTCATCATGCTTCTTGTTGCTTGGTTCTGCGGGATGGTTCTCACCACACATTTGTGGCCTCCTATGTGGTCAAATAAGTGACCTACCATTCGCCTCTTTAATTTGAGGGAATATTTATATCTAATTGTACCAAACTTCCTTTCAGACGTCCTCTCTCTCACCCCAATGTCATTATGTCTGTTTCTGCATCGTGCTCTCTTCCTCTGCATCTGTCGGTCTCTCTCTATATGTCTGTCTGCCCCTCTTGTTTGTCAGCCTCTCCTGTCGGTCTCCCTGTCTCCCTGTCTCTCTTTCTTCTTTCTCATTGTATGTCTCTCTTTCTACCTCTTTCTCTCTCTCTCTCCTCCTCCCGCTTGTCCTCTTCATCCTCCTCCTTTTCCTCCTCATCCTCCTCTTCCTCCTTCTCCTCCTTCCCCTCCTTCTCCTCCTCCTCCTTCTCCTCCTTCTCCTCCTTCGCCTCCTCCCCCCCCCATCTCCTCCTCTTCCTCCGCCTCCTCTCTGGCAGATCGGCCTACACCGGGGCCAAATTACTCCTAATAATCCCTCGTTTCCTAAAGAGCCTTTTTTTTCTCCTTCTCTTCGGCTGGGCCAAGATTCGGCGCCCTAATGGACTGGAGGAGTTAGGAGGCGTGGGGTAATGGAGCAGGATGTTCCGGCCTCCGTGTTTGAGAGAGAGAGTATCAGGGGGGCTGGTGAATGACCTCGTGATGACGATAGAGAGAGACTAAAATCGCTTGTTATTCTGGAGCAAACCGCCTGGTCGGGGGGGGTCTTGAGGACACAGCGATGTCTGCATGCCATTTCAGCGTCTGGAATAGGATCTGGTGTGTGTTGACCACCAATGTTGATTATACGAGATATGGAAAATAAGTGCAGTTAAGTGATCCTAACTGCTTTTTCTACTAATGTGTGGAAATGTTACTCAAAGCTGTCGTTTCTAAAACTTTGAGAAATGCAAGGACCAACAACCACTCGGGGGAGGGAGTTTCAATTTGTGGCAAGCTGTGCCGCAAGTCGGACATTTAAAAGAAACAATGGCGGTGCACGAGGAAAGGTTAGCATACATACAGTTTTCATCCGAAACAGGCTGCATAACAGGCTGCATAACAGGCTGCATGATGTTAAAAGATTAACAGAAATCTGCACAGAAGGCTATTCTCAGATTAGAACGTGTATTTTGCTTTATTTGCAACCGGATTTGGGAAGTGCGAGGAGGGCAAAGCCTAGCTCCTGGCTGGAGCTTTTGAACCCCACTATGCCGCGGACAGATTTGAAAAATCACCTGCAGTGCCAAGGCAAGACGCCAACAAGAATATCAGAAGGCCCTCACGAGGATGATGGTCACCAGAAGAACGCACAGCAACACAACCGTTCACTGTGGCAGACTTAACAGTGTATTAGAACGTGTTAATCATTTCACCTGTGCTGTTTGATATGGATACGTGTTTGCTGGGTAGGATTTCATTTGAAGCATGCGATGGATTTGAAACATTTCTTTTTAATAGCACAAATAAATTTAAACGTGTAACTTCTGATACATAATCCAGCAGAAACTTTTGAAGAAAACCATTGAAAGAAATTGTTGGGTGAACAATTGTGAGAAATTAAAGTGGAGAGAGAGTATGAGATATGGCCGTAACTATAGGGACATGTTGTTTGTGATGGAGCTTTTACCACCAGCCCTCTTTGAAGCCTCTGATTGGTTAGCAATTTGCTTTTCTGATGCTGCCCCCCAAAAGGCTGCTGATTGGTCAGAGCTTTCATCCCTGTGACCTATCTAGGGGACCCCTCTCAGTCACACATACAGTATTTACGGACCAATCATCAGCCAGGGAGCCGAGAAATGTAACCAATTACATTCCACCGATGGCATTGCTATTTACAAGTAGCAGAAACAAAAAATAATACCAAAAATAACCTAAAAGGGAACAAGAAATGGAAAGGAAAAGAGTCATAAAAAGTAAAGAGGGAATAAATGCACAGAGAAAAAGTAAAAGTGTTGCCCGTATATGTGTGTGTGTGTGTGTGTGTGTGTGTGTGTGTGTGTGTGTGTGTGTGTGTGTGTGTGTGTGTGTGTGTGTGCTGTGTGTGTGTGTGCGTGTGCGTGTGCGTGTGTGTGTGTGTGTGTGTGTGTGTGTGCAGGTGCGTATGTGCATGCTTGTGTGTTTTTGTATGTGTGTGTGTTTGTGTTGTGTGTGTGTGTGTGTGTGCTTTGTGTGCATGTGTCTGCGTATGTGCCTGCATCTGTGTGTGAGTGTGTTTGTGAGTGTGTGAGTGTGTGTGTACATGTATACAGTCCTACATAAACAACATCCAGCATCTTTCCAATTATCAGAGAGACTGAGGGGGCTCATTTGAACGGGCTGACTCTAATCTGACAACTTGGAATCCATTCAAATTACTTTTATTGACTCCTGCTTCATTCCAAGTCCTTCATTTCTTTCATCTCCCCACAACTTCCTAACTCCACTTGTTTTAATGGATCTCATCCGTGCGTATAATTAACTGCCTATTTGCTTTTGCAATCAACACAGAAAAGCAAGTTTTTGTACTGTGTT
>OLKM01001608.1:95193-97693 GCA_900291075.1 Melanogrammus aeglefinus
GTGTGTGTGGAGAAAGAGATTGAATGCGTAAAACAGAAATATGCTGTATCTGGTTTTTTTTCTTTCCTGTGGAAACATCAAATATTTCCGTCTGTTAAGGCTCTACTGACTCTCTCTTTCTCTCTGTTTCTCCCCCCGCCCTCTCTCTCTCTCTTAGAGAAACATTTTTGTAATACATCATAGAAACGTAAAATATATATCACTATCTATTAGCTATCCACATCGATAAATAAATAAAAAGCTAGAACTAATTCCCACCTTAACAGCAGAGCGTTCCCTGGGAAGATAGAGAAAAATGTCCTCACAATTTGTACCCCTTATGCAGCTTTCAACAATTCAGAAAATGTGAACCTCTGACCCGTGTATTTCATGATGGTTATTATTAAAATTGGCGTTTCTCTCATTGCATTGCAGCTCACTCGTTTCATGCTGTTTAGGCAGTCCGGTAATCCTTTCATTTACACATTCACACATTAGTTCTCATTCACTCATTCATGCAGTTGAAAAATGCAAGTGTTTAGAATTGATTTGGAATTGTTATTACTTATGAGCGGAAAATAATTCATAATCGATAATTCCTGACTACAGGCGGATAAAGTTTAAACGTTGACAGGTTGTATTTAAACTGTCTCTTAGCACACACATTCACCACACATTCACCACTGAGGGTTGGCCTAGTATCTGTATGTGTTTTACGCATGAACGAAGAAGCACTCTCTGCTCTCACAAACCCTGTGTCCATTCATCTCCCTCACAGCAGGCCACACAATACAAGAAATGTGGAGTTCAATTGGATTTTTTTGTTGAATACATTATTTAAAGAAAAATGAACGAAAAAAAAATATATATAGAGGGGAAAATATATAATATAAAAACAAGAATCTAAAAATATACATTAACAAACCCAGTTGGGCATTCCTGGGGCCGTGGTCGGAGAGCTGGGACAGGTAGATGCGCTGACAGCACGGAGTGGGCAGTGTGTGTGCATCAGTCCTCTAACGGGACCCAGGGGGGGGGGGGGGGGGGGGCGCTGGGAGAGATTAGCCGGAGATGCAGACGGCTATGATGACATCTCCGATAAGTGGCAGTGGCAAAGTCCCCACAGAGACCCCACCCCCTCGCGTCAACCGACAAACCCCACCCGCCCGTCATTAGGTGGCATCCGACGGGATGGAAGACGCAGACGGGTGATGCAAACCTCCTGGTTACCATGCCGATGCTCAGAATGCAGTAGGGGGTCTGGTGCTGAGTGGTACTCAAACTCTGAATACTTAGTCAAGCCTGCTTGACAGGCTTTAGCCGCAGTCAAAACACACAGGGGGCCCTATCTTGCATCCAGTGCAATTTACTTTCCACACCAACGCATGACTCTTCGCCAGTTTGCAGCCGGCGGAAAAAGCAGATTTCCCCCCGCAGCAAACCTGCGCCACTAAACTTGCGCCCTGAGAGGCGTGTCGGCGATTGGCAGAGGAGTGTACCGGCGCAAATGACATTTGGTGCTTACAGATTGATAAAGCGGTCGCGCAACTGACCGACAAATACCTGGTCTAAGTGCACTAGCGGATAGCGCAGTTGGTGTTGCTATTTTGACGTACCATGGCAGGTCGGAACTGCACATTTTTTTTACATAGGGGCTGCATGAAAGTACGCTGTAGTAGGCTATGCCATGTGTTAAAATGATAATAATAACAATGATAAACTCGAGCAAAGTAGGCTTTATCCCAGCCTTCCAAAACAAAATCTCGTTTGGGTAAATTTGGGAAAGAACAGCTGATACAGCGGTAATACGCTTTATTTAAATCATTGCAAACACCGTACAGTACACATATTTTCTTGACACAGACACCGTGTACAAGCCCATAATTTTTAGGGTTGATGAGTATTTGATTGTGGGGAAACATTGTTTTTACCGCGAGTGAGAGTTAAAAAGAATGAATGCAGGCGCGAGTGTGTGCATCCATATGTTTAAACACACTCAAACTAAACACGTAACACATATTACAGTCCATGGCAATGTACATTTATGGGGGGACACATGCATATTAGGAACACAAGTCGATAATGATAATGTATACAATACTGAAGAAACCATGAAACCATGTGTGTCAATGTATTGCCACATATCATTAAATAGACCCACAGTTGTGGCCACAGGACCACATATTATATGCGTGTTAAGTTTTCATTGCCGCAATTTACATGATGACTCAGTATTTCTGAAGTTGTAGAAGAAAAAGCTATTTCATGTGTGAATTAGGCCATATTATTTGGCCATAAACTGAGCCATTTGAAGTTTGAAATTCATGTGGTCATGCCTCTGTCTCATCGGCAAAATATCAAATGCAGTTATGGCTCTTAAAGGGGATGGGAGATGGCACTCTCATTGGTTTATTGCACGTTACGCCCAAACCACATCTACAGGTAATTAGGCTACTTCAGGGCAACCCTTTTTAGATTTGCGTCGGGTACAAGAGTAATTTCTCCGCCGGTATAATAGCAA
>OLKM01001609.1:0-52500 GCA_900291075.1 Melanogrammus aeglefinus
TTTCATGTTCTTTATGGATACAATCAGGCCAGAATAATTCCAAGATCCTCATCTTCGGTGATTCGCCATGACCCTGGCTGAAGCTCTACAAATGGGGAGATAATATAGACTCAGAAAAAGAGATTGACGTATATGTAGATCTAAGCAGCAGAAAAGCTAGTGCTGATGGAGAACTGTCGTTTCCTAGACAGAAAGCGAAGACACATCCGATACACGGGAAAAGGGCAGACAGCCAGAGAGCATGCCGTGCGGCTGGATGACGCGTCTCGTCACGCCTTGTGCCTGTCGGTAAAAGGAGGATCAGTTTGATGCGAAACATGTGAAGCTACATAGTCAAAGATATCCCGCCACAAGGACAAAATTAGAGACCTGCTAAAGAAAAATGGACTTCTGCGTTTTTGCCTTGCGTGGTCAGAGGTCATATGAGTAAAGATGCAAGAAACGTTCTTCACGTGTCATTCCTGTGAGAAAGAAGACACCGCACTGTTCTTACATATAGAAACTTTACACACGCAACTAAGCACGGATTCAGAGCCCAGGAGCGATTACATTTGCATCTAACAGCTTTCAGACGCGCAGCACACAATTGCCTATCGGTGTCAATCAGCAGCACAAACAGGGGACAGAACTACAAGCTACCAGTTAGCAGTGGCGCGGTACCTGTTAAAAATGAGCACATAAGGCAGCTGTTTTATAGAAACCTGATGCGTTTTTAGAACCTGAAGCAATGACTAACTTTTGTTCACGGAAAAAAACTGATGGGAACAGTTGTCTGTCAGAGGAAAGAAAACAGAGATCCTCTCGAAGATGGGTCATGAAAAGCCTGTGAAAACCATGTTATGAGAGGATTGGGAAAGTATGCAGCCTGGAGTTGCAACGCTTCATAGTACCTTCCTTGAGGTCTTCACACAAAATGCCATTTCCTGTCAGCTCAAGAGAGACATTCGACGAGACGGACATAAAGGATGGCCTTAACCTAAAGGATTTCACTTAAGACCCATCAAGGCAGAAGTAGGCCTATGATTGGTGTCAAATGTCCCAAAGCTGATGGAACCACTGGAAAGTGATGCAATAGTCAAGGGGAGGGGCCCTACGCAGTTCCTAACAGCCTTGGGTTGTGACTATAAATGGACGACTTCGCAGTATGCTGCCACCTACGAACGAGCAAGGTCGACCACGGATTAATGTCCTACAAGATATTCAGCGCGTTAAGTTGGAAGAGCTTACTTGTACGCCAAATACCAACAAGGACTTCTCAGAGCTGGCCTGTACAATGACCAAACAACAAGAATACTCATTTGAGACCAAGAACCTTCTTGGCAAGTGCAGATGACAAGCTAAGTCAAAGTGTAAAAAAGGGCCACTATGAGAATACGACTGTCCGTTCCGTCAGGATAACATCAGCCTGCCTACCTTAACATAACAGGAAAGGTGGCGGAACAAAGAGCACTAAGTCTTGCCCGCAGATTCAGAAAAGATGGAGCCTTTCCGGATAAGAACCTATAATGGCTTTACTGGAGAGGATGTCTTGGAGGTAGAAGGGCATGCAGAAAGAGTTGCCAGAGGATACACTAATCCCCCTTGAGGGAAAGAAATGATGGCAAGACGCTGTGGTACATATCCTCAACCATTGGGTGGTCTACCACAAAAGAAAAAGACAATCCCGGGTGGTGTTTCGATTGTGACTCGTTATTCATTCCACAGGATCTTTCTCATGAACTCTGAGCTGCTGCAGAGTGGTCCTGACCCTTACGAACACCTTGTTGGGGTGGTAACTCCTCAAGATATGCCGACAGGAACACATGTGTAGCAGTTGATGGGTGGAACATCGATAAGGAATGGTTCCATCAAGTTGAGAATAACCTAAACATGAATGTGGACTTCCTCAGATTCCTTATGGTGGCCAGATGGCGAACACCAACCAAACCGCTAGCAGAGTAACGTCGAGTACGGACGGGTGCATCTCGCTCTTTGGTGTCAGTCTCATCTCGACGAGCTGTGCCAATATTCGCACTGAAGCGGACAGCTGAGTGATAATGAAGGAAAACTGTTATACATTTGAAATTCTCAACACCCATTCGCCGCAACTTTTATGTAGACGACTGTCTCAAATCTGTCCCAAGTGAGA
The DNA here is from genome assembly GCA_900291075.1 of Melanogrammus aeglefinus. NCBI lineage: Eukaryota > Metazoa > Chordata > Actinopteri > Gadiformes > Gadidae > Melanogrammus > Melanogrammus aeglefinus. Next base: position 2,129 of record OLKM01001609.1, read on the forward strand.
GCCAAGCAATCTGTCTGGTAAAAGAGCTCAGATCAGTATGCGCCACAGGTGGATTCAAGCTCACCAAATGGACCAGTAACAGTCGTGCAGTCCTTGCCTCTGTTCCAGCTGAAGAGAGGGCAAAAGAGGTCAAAGATCTAGACCTCGACAAAGACAAACTGCCTATGGAAAGAGCTCTTGGCATGCGATGGGGACACTGAGTCAGACATGATATATTCTTCTTGATCAACCCCGTTAACAACCAGCAGCATCACCCGTAGAAGTATTCTGTCCGTGTTGAACTCAGTATACGATCCTCTTGGGTTCCTAGCACCAGTCATGCTGACAGGGAAAGGAATACTGCAGGACCTGTACAGGCTAAATTGTTGGATGGGATGAATCCGATTACCAACTGCTTACACTAGAATAAATGGAAGGAGTGGCTGAAAGATCTTAACCTGATTTCCCAGCCTAAGAATTCAGGAGATGCCCTTAAAGCCACCAGATTTTGAAGTTACTGAAGCACAGATACACCACTTCTGCGATGCAAGTGAGCGAGGTTATGGGACAGTCAGCTATCTGAAGCTGACTAAAGACGATGGACTACCTCACATTGCGTTTGTGATTGGGAAGGCAAGAGTTGCACCTTTAAAGGTGGTGACAATCCCAAGGCTGGAGCTTGCCAGCGCAGTCCTTGCTGCTAGGATAGACAGGATGCTGAAAAGAGAGCTTGAGTTAATCCTCGGAGACTCAGTGTTTTGGACCGACAGCACCGCCGTCTTAAAATACATCCAAAATGACTCCAGAAGGTTTCAAACCTACGTGGCTAACAGAGTGTCCACTATTCGGGATCTGACACACAAATCCCAATGGCGCCACATAAAGACTGGACTCAACCCCGCAGACAGTGCATCAAGAGGCATGAAAGCTAAGACCTTCCTTCATGAAGGACACTGGTTGAGAGGGCCAGATTTCCTGATGCAACCTGAAACAGACTGGCCAGTGATCCAAGTACCACCCACACTGTCCGACAGTGACCCAGAGGTCAAGAAGGTGGCTGTGGCTTTCACTACAAGTGCGCTGCAGAATCAAAGTCCGCTGACTCGTTTCATTGAGCACTTCTCATCATGGGACAAATTGATTCGATCGGCAGCCTGGCTCTTAAAAATCAAAGAAAACCTGAGACAATTGAACTTAAAAAAGAAAATGAGTGACTCAGACCCAACTGGGTCACAGCTGTCTGTGGAGGATCTAACCAAGGCTGAGAAATCACTCGTGTCCTATGTCCAACAACAATCTTTCCGAGATGAGATGACCTCTCTACAAAAGGGCTTGCCCATAAAGAAAAGTAGTAGGATGTATAAACTAGATCCCATCCTCCAACATGGAATCCTGAGAGTTGGAGGCAGACTAAGTAAGCTGGCTATGCCAGAGGAAACCAAACATCCTGCCATTCTGCCCAAGGACAACCACCTGTCAAAGATACTCCTTCACCACACCCATGCCTTGGTGGGTCATTGTGGAAGAAATCAAATGATCGCAAAACTCAGAACAAAATACTGGATCATTAGAGCAAACTCCGCTGCGAGAAGGATAACACGGGATTGTATACTCTGCAGGAGATGGCATGGCACAGCAATGACGCAAAAAATGTCTGACCTACCTCTACACAGGATAACACCTGACTTGCCACCCTTTACCCATACTGGACTGGACTACTTTGGTCCCATAGAGGTCAAGCGTGGCCGCAGCAAAGTAAAAAGATATGGAGCCTTGTTTACGTGCCTCGCATGCAGAGCCGTACACCTAGAGATGGCCTACTCAATGGATACAGACTCCTGCATTTCTGCCCTCAGACGATTTATCTGTAGGCGAGGCCAAGTGAAGGAAATCGTTTCTGACAACGGTACAAATTTCGTTGGGACAGAACGGGAGCTTCGAGAGGCACTTACTCACCTTAACCTCAGTAAAATCCAGCATTTGATTCACGCTGAAGGTATCAAATGGACATTCAATCCACCCTATGGTCCTCATCATGGAGGCGTATGGGAGCGGCTCATCCGGATAATCAAAAAGATCCTCTACTCCATCACAAGAGAACAGACCCTGGATGACGAGAGTCTCCAAACAGCTCTATGTGAAGTAGAGGCGATCATGAATGACCGGCCCATCACAGTCTTATCTCAGGATGTAAAAGATCCAGAACCTCTGACACCCAACCACTTGCTTCAAATGAAGCGAAGGCCTACTCTTCCACCTGGACTCTTTGACAAAAGTGATACCTATTCCAGAAGAAGATGGAAACAGACCCAATACATGGCCGATCTCTTCTGGAAACGCTGGACACGAGAGTATCTCCCATTGCTACAAGAAAAGACAGAAATGGAATAAGGTTAAAAAGAATCTAAAGCATGGAGACATAGTGCTGATCATTGATGAAAGCTCACCACGCAACTCCTGGCCCATGGGAAGAATCACGGAAATCTTCCCCGACAAAAAAGGAACATATACGTCGGGTCCAAGATTAAAGAACACAAAATGGCACCTTTGGAAAGGGCCCATCACAAAGCTGGTGCCTTCCTACAAGACATGACCCTGAGGAGACAGGTCTGACCTATGCCCTTTTTTCTTATTTGACCCCTGAAACCTTAGTTGAACATTTTCTCTCTCTCCCTTTCTCTCTTTTTCTCAAACAAAGATCTGCAATTGAACTCTTTTGTTGAATTTTTATGAACTTGTTTCGACAAATGGACTCTTGGAACTAACTGGATTATTTTTTGGCATACTTTTTGAAATTCTATGGACAATCTTGAATATTATCATAAAGGGACTCTTTGGAGTGTATGCTTCCTATGTAAATGGTATGAAATTGCCCTATACCGGTCAATTAGGGGCCGGAGTGTTGAAGCCATTACACCGATCTGTGTTTCACCTATATCATATTTATCATATTTATGCGAGTAACTAATCATGCCTATATATCAAATTATGCTGATCATAATTAAATCCTGTTGATCATGTTGATGTGATATTCCTGAAACGATTATGATGATGATGATGATGCAATGATGAGGTCAGGGGGTGGTAACTCTATGTAGATGTCACCTGAGCACAGGTAAGGGGGTGTGTTCGGCCAGAGAGCGGAAGGGCAAACAATTTTCAACCGCATTTCGAGACAAAGCGGGTTTTTTCTGTTTAATATGAGTTTAATTTATATTGCTGTTACTGTTAAGCAATAAAAGAACGTATTATCGTGACACTACGAAAAGAATGCGCGTTGATTTACTGACCGCTCCTACAGATGGTAATGTGATGACTTTAGGTCTTGTTCTGTTTAATATAATGATGGTAATGTGATGACTTTAGGTCTTGTTCTGTTTAATATAATGATGGTAATGTGATGACTTTAGGTCTTGTTCTGTTTAATATAATGATGGTAATGTGATGACTTTAGGTCTTGTTCTGTTTAATATAATGATGGTAATGTGATGACTTTAGGTCTTGTTCTGTTTAATATAATGATGGTAATGTGATGACTTTAGGTCTTGTTCTGTTTAAATATAATGATGGTAATGTGATGACTTTAGGTCTTGTTCTGTTTAATATAATGATGGTAATGTGATGACTTTAGGTCTTGTTCTGTTTAATATAATGATGGTAATGTGATGACTTTAGGTCTTGTTCTGTTTAATATAATGATGGATAATGTGATGACTTCAGGTCTTGTTCCCCCCTCCCTCCTACTGTACTACTGTGTGTGTTATTGTTGGTGTCTTTTGATGGGTGACATGTTGGTTTTCCTGCGGGAGCACCAACATGTCACCCCCCTGGCAGGCGTCTGACACACAGAGCAGCCGCTAGTCACCGCTCACGCTCGTTAGTCACGGAGCCCCCCAGCTCTCTAGACACGGGGCCCTCAGCTCTCTAGACACATGGAGGCCCTCAGCTCTCTAGACACATGGAGGCCCTCAGCTCTCTAGACACATGGGACCCAGCTCTCTAGACACGGGCCCTCAGCTCTCTAGACACATGGAGGCCCTCAGCTCTCTAGACACATGGAGGCCCCCAGCTCTCTAGACACATGGAGGCCCTCAGCTCTCTAGACACCGGGGGCCCTCAGCTCTCTAGACACCGGGGCCCCCAGCTCTCTAGACACCGAGGCCCTCAGCTCTCTAGACACCGAGGCCCTCAGCTCTCTAGACACCGGGGCCCTCAGCTCTCTAGACACCGGGGCCCTCAGCTCTCTAGACACCGTGGCCCTCAGCTCTCTAGACACATGGAGGCCCCCAGCTCTCTAGACACATGGAGGCCCCCAGCTCTCTAGACACATGGAGGCCCTCAGCTCTCTAGACACCGGGGCCCTCAGCTCTCTAGACACCGAGGCCCCCAGCTCTCTAGACACCGAGGCCCCCAGCTCTCTAGACACCGTGGCCCTCAGCTCTCTAGACACCGTGGCCCTCAGCTCTCTAGACACATGGAGGCCCCCAACTCTCTAGACACCGGGGCCCTCAGCTCTCTAGACACCGTGGCCCTCAGCTCTCTAGACACATGGAGGCCCCCAGCTCTCTAGACACATGGAGGCCCTCAGCTCTCTAGACACATGGAGGCCCTCAGCTCTCTAGACACCGAGGCCCCCAGCTCTCTAGACACTTGGAGGCCCTCAGCTCTCTAGACACCGAGGCCCCCAGCTCTCTAGACACTTGGAGGCCCCCAGCTCTCTAGACACCGAGGCCCCCAGCTCTCTAGACACCGGGGCCCTCAGCTCTCTAGACACCGGGGCCCCCAGCTCTCTAGACACCGGGGCCCCCAGCTCTCTAGACACATGGAGGCCCTCAGCTCTCTAGACACCGAGGCCCCCAGCTCTCTAGACACATGGAGGCCCCCAGCTCTCTAGACACAGAGGCCCCCAGCTCTCTAGACACATGGAGGCCCCCAGCTCTCTAGACACCGAGGCCCCCAGCTCTCTAGACACAGAGGCCCCCAGCTCTCTAGACACCGAGGCCCCCAGCTCTCTACACACAGAGGCCCCCAGCTCTCTAGACACCGAGGCCCCCAGCTCCTTGGTCTGCCTCATTGAGGTGGTGCATAGGGATTAATGGGGCTCAGCTCCTCCTGAATAAACCCGGTGCCAGCGGCTCCAGTGAGGGGGGCCAACAGGGGGCCAATAGGGGACCAGAGAGGGGCCAGAGAGGGGCCAACAGGGGGCCAACAAGGGGCCAGAGAGGGTCACTTCAACAGGCATACATATAAGAGACGCAGCAGGCGTGTGCGGCTGTGATCCTACCTCCAGGTGGGCCCCAACATGAGTTCCCCTGTGGTAGGATGGAGGAGGTGGGGACAGAGAGGTGAGGGGGCTCCCTCACTAGAGAGGATCAACTGGGGATTGTTCCGTTCTGTTCTTCATGTCTCTGGCAAAAGATGATTTAAGAAGGAAGGGCCAGACAGCCAGCTGCTCTCAGGGACCATTATCTTTCCTCTACTGTACAAGAGACCCATCAACTATCAATTCTGCTCTGGATAAAACGTCCCGGAGACCAGGAGATGGCTGAACCCGCCCTCCTCCTCCGATCAGAACAGGAGGGGGCATTACAGGAGGTGTTACTTTGACCTCATATGAAAGCTATGAGGGATGAGCAAACCCACCTTGGGCTGTTAGCGTGGCGTGTCCCTGCCAGGGTTGTTTAAGGCCAACTGTTCTAAAATGGGCTTGTGTCTGAACTGCATATTAGTATTAAAGGAGCGCTGTGTGGGCTGGAGTACACAAGCTTAATGTCCACAATAAAAACACTACCTTAGTAAAGAGAAATACACACAGAGCATCACAGCACAGACACACACCCACACCTAGACTTCAACACAAAAGCCTCCTCCCGTCCGTTCCCCAGTAGCCCCCACTAGGGGTGTGTGTGGTGGGCTCACCTTGGTGCGGGGTTGGTGTCCACGGTGGAGGAGGTGAAGGTGGTGGAGGCCTCGCTCACTGTGGTGCTGGACGGCCGGCCGGGCTTCCCTGCTGGGGGGGAGGGCCATGGTGAGGACTCCCTGTGGCCTGGAGAGAGACGGACAGAATAGGACGATGTTAGGCCCGACCAAACCACCTGGATTACTCTTATCAACCACAACCCACGTGGGACTGCTTGCATTCCTGGTTGTTAGTGATGTCATCGATTGAGCTATGGAAACAGAACTGTCATATACATAGTGGACATCTCCCTGAACAAGTGGAGCAAGTTCTGTTTCCGTAGCGCAGTCAATGACGTCACTGCATCAATTACAACAGCATCAACAGTCAAGTTTACACTTACTGGCACCTTCTGAAGCTGTATTCTATTGATGATGATGGAAAACTGTTTGCTAATTACTATATTTTGAAATGTTTTCCTTTTCCTATTTCTTATCAGAGCTGTCCATAGAGCATGTGTACCAAATGGTTTAATCTACTCTGGCGGTTCTTTAGAAGAACATTTTAGAAGTTTTCCCCAAACTTTCAATGTGCAGAGAAATCGATCCCGACATGATGAAGAGGATCAAAGGTTCAGGAGAATAAAGAGTTTAGAAAGGCTCCTGGATTGGGTCCATTGTTTGACCGTGAGTTTAAGCGCCCGCTATGGTCCAAGTGGTAACAAAGTCTTTGGAGATATGCTCTCGATACATTTAAGTATGAATACCTAATAAGATCCCTAGAAATAAGACAGCTATCCACGGATACTCTGAATTCCTTAGAATAATAATAAAGCCTCAAGCCTCCAATACGAATAGGTAAGATTCTCTATGAATACCTTAAAAGAATGCCTAGACATATATTAGGTATCCATAAACTCTGGATATAATAAATTATATAACTAACTTCAAATATCGGCCTTTACGTAAGAATCACCACCAGATTACAAACCAACATACATTATGAATCACAGTAGCGACATAAAAGAGCATATATGCACTCTAAGATTAGATGATCAAAATGGTTAGGATTTAAAAATGATGCCCAAGGACCAATTCCCCAGAGAGAGTGTAGAACCAGGGAAACCTCGACCAGCTATCACTCTCTCACTCTGTATCAGTAAGCTGTCTCACCCTACCACCTCCTGAATGACCTCCGGCTGAGTGTGAGTCGCTCTGGACAAAAGAGCTACATAGAAGTGGTGTACAGCAAAGGATGCAGACATATGTAATTGGATTTATTAAAGGAGCTTTATGGAAGAATGTACTGAACTGAATCATATGTTCACCATGACATGCCACCAGATATTAAGGAACCATTTCCAAATACTGGCTTCTCCCACCGAACTGTTATGTTGATAACATGGGATTTGGGGATTTCCAGAACAAACCCAGAGATGTAACAGATTGGCAAACAGAGAGTTTGCTGCTTGAAGCTAGCAAACAAACGTGATCAACTGAGATTTGTTTTACAGCCAATTCCAGCTGATTCCGGCCAGGCTGTGCTTCAACAAGAGTAAATGACTTAAAGATGGATTCAGGGCCCAAAGACATTTCGGACGGATGCCGAGCCAGCTGGTTTAAAGTTTGGAAACAATAAATACATTGCGATCGCATAAATGAGCTGATCTCCTCCGAGTAGGACACATCACCGCCCGTCCAAATGGAATGACCACGCTTCAGACACAGGTCCTTAAAGACGTCTGCGTGAGGATGCCTAACCACCTCTTGTCCTTCTTTTCTTAATGTTTATTCTTAGATACTGAGAATCCCTTAAAGGTCCCTGGAGGAAACGGGCATAGCGGGCGTAGCAGACGGAGCTCCACGTCCGACGGATGGAGGAGCTGGGGAGACAAGCTCTTCAAACCTCCACCCGCATTACCCCTGGTGGTGCTGTGGAGACAAAGCTCTTCAAACCTCCACCCACATTACCCCTGGTGGAGCTGTGGAGACAAGCTCTTCAAACCTCCACCCGCATTACCCCTGGTGGAGCTGTGGAGACAAGCTCTTCAAACCTCCACAGCTCCACAAACCTCCACCCACATTACCCCTGGTGGAGCTGTGGAGACAAGCCATTCAAACCTCCACCCACATTACCCCTGGTGGAGCTGTGGAGACAAGCTCTTCAAACCTCCACCCACATTACCCCTGGTGGAGCTGTGGAGACAAGCTCTTCAAACCTCCACCCACATAGTTCCAGCAAGAGGATATGGACAAGCATGAAAATACCCACAGGCAGACACTCACTCACTCCCACACACACACATGCATATTCATGCAGACGCACAAGAACATTCCCATCCTCCCACTCCAACACGCACCACGGAGCACGGAGCAGGCCTGTCTACACCTCAGGGGCCTGGGAGAGGAGGGACTGGGGCAGAAACACACAACCAAGTCACTAACCCACCTGGCTCCTTCAACGCCTTGACTAAGACCTTGTCTGGGGGAAACCATCAATGTACTGAATGTGCTGAAATGTTCTGAAGCTTAATACACACCTTGATAACCCTTAATGACAAGTGAATGACTGTTCACTTTAAAAGGATTTAAACAGAATCCATCCCACTTATTAGCAGCATATGTACTGAGTCACGTTGTGTTTCCGACACAAACAGCTGTAAAGTGTTGTGTATACTGATGGCATGCTTCCTGGAGTGTCCCCAACACAAAGACCCACACTGAGCTCATGTGTGTGATGAAGGGCCCTATCGCGCACTCAACAAAATTGACTTTCTACACCGACACATGTATCGTAGCTAGTTTGCACCCGGCGCAAAGCTGGTTTCCCCCAACAGCAAACTCACGCCACTACCCTTGGGCCCTGAGAGGCCTGTCGACCAATAGCAGAGGCGTGTTCCGCCGCAAATGATTCATGGTGCTATCTGACTGATTGATCTAACTGCCCTAGCTGGATAGCGCAGATGGTGTTGTTGGCAATAAGAAATCCATAGGGGCTGCATGAATGAACATTGTACTAGGCTATGACATGCCTTAAAATAATAATAACAATAATAATAATAACAATAATAATAATCATATTAATAATAATAATGATGGTAATAATCATATTAATAATAATAATAATCATATTAATAATAATAATGATGATAATAATCATATTAATAACAATAATGATAATAATCATATTAATAATAATCAATAATAATAATTATCATAATCATATTAATAATAATAATAATAATAATAATAATAATAATAATTATTATTATTATTATTATCATCATATTAATAATAAGAATAAGAATAATCATATTAATAATAATAATAATGATAATAATCATATTAATAATAATAATAATAATAATAATCATCATATTAATAATAAGAATAAGAATAATCATATTAATAATAATAATAATGATAATAATCATATTAATAATAATAATAATAATAATAATCATATCAATAATAATAATAATAATAATAATAATCATAGTAATAATAATAATAATAATGATAATAATAATCATAATAATAATAAGAATGATAATAATCATATTAATAATAATAATAATAATAATCATCATATCAATAATAAGAATAATAATAATCATATTAATAATAATAATAATGATAATAATAATCATAATAATAATAATAATAATCATATTAATAATAATAATCATCATCATATCAATAATAATAATAATAATACTCATATTAATAATAATAATAATGATAATAATAATCATAATAATAATAATAATAATAATAATCATATTAATAATAATAATAATCATCATCATATCAATAATAATAATAATAATAATCATATTAATAATAATAATAATGATGATAATAATTATAATAATAATAATAATAATAATAATAATAATAATAATCATAATAACAATAATGATAATAATAATAATAATAATAATAATAATAATAATAATAATAATAATAATAATAATAATAATAATAATAATAATAATAATAATAAAAATAATAGTAATAATAATAATAATGATAACAATAGACTCAGCAAGTATACCCCATCCTTCCAAAACAAAATCTTGTTTTAGGTTAAATGATAACGTGAGTTAAATTATTTGGGAAAGAACAGCTGATACAGCGGCAATAAGTTATACTTTTAAATCAATCCATCTGCAAACACCGTACAGCAAACATATATTCTTGACACAGACATCGTGTACAAACCCATAACTTTTAGGATTGACATTATTCGTTTGTGAGAAAATATTATATACCTCGAGTGAGTGTTGAATGAATGAATGAATGCGGGTGATGCATGGCGCGTGTTTGTGCACCCATCGGTTTAAACACACCCTAGACTAAACACGTAACGCATAATACAGTCCATAGCAATGTATATTACCGGGGGGGACACATGCATATTATGAACACAAGTCGATAACGATAATGTAAACTATACTGGGAAGAAACAATGTTGGTTAATGTATGGACGTATATAATTAAATAGACCCACAGTTGCGGCCACAGGACCACATATCATTTGTGTGTTTAGTTCTCTTTGCCGAAATTTGAGACTCTCAGTGTTTCTGAAGTTGTAGAAGAAAACGCTATTTCATGAGTGAATGAGGCCATATTATTTGCCCATAAACTGAGCCATTTAAACTTGAAATTCATGTGGTCATGCATCCATCTCATCGGAGACTGCAAACGCGCTGTCAAAATATAAACTCGTAAGGATCAAATGCGCTCATGGCTCTTAAAGGGGATGGGAGATGGCACTCTCATTGGTTTATTGCACGTTACGCCCAAAACACACCTACGGGTATTCAGACCAGCCCATTTGAGATTTTCGGGCGCAAGAGTAATTTATCCCCCGGTATAATAGCCACAGCGGCAGAGCCCCGCCCACAAAGCTACTTCTGTTTTGCGCTTCTCACTTGCGTTTCAGACCGTTAAAATAGGGCTGTTAGTGTGTCAACACTGGTATTTGTGTTCATCTGTGTGTGAGTTAGCCTGGCTCCGCCCGCCCACCTACTTCCGGCCAAATTTCATTTTCCCTTCAGACAAATGAAATGAAGTACGATGGTCTGGTAGCACCAGGCTATGTGTGAGTGGCACTGAGGCATCAGGAGAGTTGTTTAGAGAGTGGTTTTCTCGCTAACGCGCCAACACACACATACACAGACACACCGAGCGAGCGAGAGAGAGCAAGAGCAATAAGAACCACCTTGGGGATGGAGGGAGATAAAGATGAAAGAGAAACTGGAGGATCAGACACCGGAAAGAAGCTGAAATTATATATTTAAGCTTCCTGTGTCTTCATTAAAATGTATTCTGAGCAAAAGCTTTGCAAACTTTGCTTAATAAAACTGAATCACAGCCTTTGTAAAGAGCTCTCAGGCGAGGTTAACGGTGTTCTGTAAATTCAGCTTCCTATGACTCAGAGAACATTGACCGCTAGAAACCCAAACTGAAAGTCAGAGATCAAGTGACTCATCAGAGCGGTTTGAAGCCAGCCCACGTATAGTACGGGCACAATAAGAGTATCAAGATAAAAGTCCACAAAACATAAAGCAAAAAAACGGTTGTATTTAAATAGTCAACTTTAAACGTTATACATACAATATATATATATATAAATAGATATATAAATAGATAACATAATGAAAAAAAGTGCAAAGAGAAAATCCTTTGTGTCAACTGTTCTATGTGAACCAATTTCTCATTTTGATTGAATCTTTCCCTCTGGATTTAGAGCCTCTCTCTGCTTTACCAACGTCATCCGACATGTTGCCCATGTACGTTGTCTGTCATTCGGCGAGTGGTAGTAGGTGTGTGTTGAAGATATAGGGGGAGAGACTCCATGAAGAGATAGTTAAACTAGAAAATGCATTTCCTGCAGAAAATGTGATGAGTGCTGTAGTGCAAAATGAGGTTGAAAATATGTTTTAGTAAAGCCACATAGTTTAAGATGTTGAAATGTTAAATGGATTAAACAATGTAAACATGTACACTATATAAAACATTTAAAATGGTTGGAATAGCTAATGTGATCAAGTTTGAATACATGTGAGGTATCAAGTATAGAATAGCTGAGCTGTTCTGTTGCAAATTCAAGCTCAACAATAGACTAGAAACCTACCCAAAACTTTTTGCCAGAAATCCGATAAATCAATATACTTCTGCAATGGCAAATACACGAAAACACACCTAAACACCACCTGGGGCCCGTTTCCCGATAACGATGGACCCACGCTCGTACGATCATTCTCACGATGGATCTTGCGCACCATCGTGAATTTCTTTGGATTGTTTCCCGAGACTCCTCTTAACATGAACGCAAGCTCACTGCACTCACGACGTTCGCATAAGATTGTAACTGTCCACTGACACGGTGCTGAAATGGGCTCCGTAGGAGGGGGAGACGCAGGAATGTCGCAGGAAAATGGGGTTAAAAAGGGTAAAAATATCTCCCCAACAAGGCCAACAGCAGAGAAGCCTACGAAAAGAATAGCCAATAATATGAACGCTAAAGATATTTAAACACAATTCATTAGGCCTAGGCCGACATATATATCAGTCCTAATCCTAGAACGCACATGCGTACATTTTTTCACGGCATTTCCCCCCCTGAAATAATTCCATATTACAAAAATCAAAAATAGCTTGCGTGGCAACTACATTTATCTTAATGGGTTGATTTCCGAAACATGCTTTGCGTAGCAAAGAGAGCCGACTTCGTCTGATTCCGCATAAGGTTTCATTGATTGCCGCCCTCTAGTCTAGAATATTTGTAGACACAAAATGCAACGTTCCATTAATTCAGTATCATTCAAACCTAGAGGCGAGGCATTGACACACGGCTACCGCTGACCCGATGAGGAGAGCTTGGTCTACATCCTGCCCATATTGTTGGGCAGGACGATGCATAGGTCTTTTTACACTGCCGAGCCGGTTCGGTCGCAGCTTGGCGCGCCCCGCGATTTCACCGTCTTATCTCAGGATTCCTGTGTAAAACCGAGGGGGTCAAATCCCCCGCACGTCACGGAGGGCTTTCTTGGTTCACTGGAGAAGGCGGGGCTGTGCACGGAGTCTAGACCTCTTTAGAACAATTTGCATACTCCCGAATGTTTTTATATTTTTATGAATGAAGACCCGCATGGAAGAATGAGTTCACGTCTGAGTGTAGGCTACAAACTTGGTCAACTATTTACAAGTGCAAAAACGCCAACATATTCTTTATTTTACTGACCACATGTTTGTTATCCCGACAAAATCCTCATAAGGACAGTTCCTCTGCGTCTCTCTCGTAGATCACACCATCTTTCAAGGTCTTTTTTAATGCGACTGCATCGCCATTCTCTCACATGATCAGCAGCTCGCGGATTTCACTGTCTCTGAACTGCTCATGATGATATCGCTGCGTTGTCTCTGTAGAGGCAGCCAGCAATACCGCTATCAAAGCACCTCCCTGGAACCGCGGAGCCGTCGCATTTACATCAGATTCAAAATGAAACCCAATAAACCGCAAATGTGTGTCGGGTCTGGGAGGGTAAATCTGGGTTGCTAGCTCAAGCAGGCATTTACCTCGGGCAGTGCAAAACAAGCGGAATCGTGCCGCGAAAAAGGCGTGCATATGACGGCATATTTGGCAGTGTAAAAGCGCCTTATGATGGTGCTGGTAATGTAAGCGGGAAAGCGTGCGGCGTCCTGCCGACAGCAGGAAAGGTGTAACTAAACCTGTCGTAGTTGGAGGCAAGAGAGTATACCTGCTCTAATAGTGCGAGATAAAAATAAAGCACATTGATTTGAATGATTTTAGCTTGTGTGTGCCCGTGCACGCGATAAATCACACACAAGCTAAAATCATTCAAATGAACGTGCTTTATTTTTATCTCGCACTATTGGAGCACGTATACCCTCTTGCGCTCCGCCTCTGACTACGAGATGGTTGGTGTTACACCTTCCTGCTGTCGGCTCCCAGACCGAGGAGCACAGGGGAGACGTTCCCTCCAGGGCCGATGCTCTTGGGTGCAACACCCTTCACTTTGACCGGCAGCGGGTCTGCTTATAGGTCGTCATGAAGCGGCCACCAATTCTTGACAGGCTGGGTACTTTATTCCAAGGAAGTAAGTTTGGTCTCAGCTTTGGTAGGGACACTTCACAGACGTAACCCAAAATCACAAGACTGCATCATGCTGAACAATAAATGCTTTATAAAATAAAATCTAGATTAACATGTGCACTTATTGACATTTAAAGCAGCCCACTGCAGAAAAGGTCAGGTGAGTAGAAGTTAGGAACTTCTGAAGTGAATAACGTGGAGGCAGGTCAGAAGTGCGCGTGTGCTCCAGAGGTTCACGTGAATATTTAATCGGTGCTCGTGGCCATCGCGCGAGGTATACGAACTGAGGGCTTCTCGCCGCTAAGACATGTTACATTTTTTTTTACCCCATGTCCCTTTACGGGTTCCGTAGAGAATTGTCTTCCATTGTAAAGAATTGTATTTTAAAAGGAAAATATCTTAAAAAGTATAAAATATTGAAAAAAATTGAAAAGAAGCGCGTGATTCCAAGCTAATCTGAACATTTTAAGTTTGGAATGGAGTCTAGCTGAAAGATTTAGGAAGGAGATAGGTCCCAACGTTTGTAGAAATTAATATGGAAATCAGATTTTAAAAATAAAAAGCCACTGAATTTTTTTTTGCCTTTGAATTTAACTCTTTCAATTTTCAATAAATCTTTTTCACCTTTTATTTTTCAATGTTAAAAACTTCACAATCAACTACTAAACGTTAAAAATAAATATTGAAATATTTGAAATATTTTTAAATATTTTTAACGTCCCAAAATTAAGCTGCAAAATTCAATGTATGAAATTCAGTGTAAACATCCGGGGACCCAAGGAAGAGCAATCGATGCTAGATGCCATATCGCGGTCAAGCAAGGAGAGCGGTAATGAGAGCGTCACTCGCTTGGTTTTCCTTTCTTGATACAAACGTTAATTCTAAACAGCATTTTACACAGTAGCCTATAATAGGAAATGCTCAAAGGTAAATCAACGTCATTCAACACTGAATGTAAACTAAACGCCCTATCCATTGTATCGGTCTGTAAAATGCTAATCAAATCAAATGTATTTATTAAGCACATTTAATATCAAGGTGAGGATCTTATCTCACACCGTTTCATTTTTTTCACTGCAGTATGAAATAAACAATGAACTAATGCCTGTATATGAAGTGTGTGTGTAACTGCAGTGACTTGGCTGGATTTGTACGCAGTTTAAGGTGTAATTGTAGTGGGTTAAGGAGGTATTAGGGCACCAATTTGGGGCGATCCGAGGTCCCTCTGCCTAGGTTTGGTGGGATGCTGGGGCGATCTGAAAGCCTGCTGCCCACTGTGGAACGAGAGCGCAGAGCCGACAGTATGGCGCACTGAGTGGTAACTGAAGCGGCAGCAGCCTGTAGTCCCAGTGGAAGCACGGTGTACCTCGGGAAGAAGCGCCCGACAGCAACCTGCTTTTAATTTGTCATCCTCATATCTGTATCATGCCCCTCGGTGCGGAATAGTGTTGGCTCTGCGCGCTCGTTGCGCTCTTCTTATGCCACCACAGAGGCATATCATCTGTTTCGCTCCAGCCACCCACAAAACGAATAAACCCAATCTGAGTGATCGATGACGATACAAACGTTAAGGTTAAAGGGCGTGCACGTTTCCGCACGTTAAAGACTTCATGCCTGTGTGCGCTTTAAAGTTGTGCATTTAGCAGAAAACGTGCAACAGCGCCCCCTGGGAGTCACACTTTTTGGTGCGTCGCAGAATTCTGTGCTCGCTCTCCTTGCTTGACCGCGATCTAGCATAATGTTTTAACATTGAAAAACAAAGGTGAAAATGATTTGTTGAAAATGTAAAGAGTTAAATTCAGAGGAAAAAAATCAAGACACGTTATTTCAATGGATAAATATTCAGTGCTTAGAAGGTAATGACTTTTTTTTCCAAAATCCGATGGCACAGATTTAACTCCAATAAATAATACAGTAGAAGAGGGGGAGACAATAGTGGGGGGCTGCATGCAGCACTCACCTAATAATGTAACTATTAGGGTACCCTGGTGTCAGACTGGTGTCTACATGATTTAGTGAGACACACACACACACACACACACACACACACACACACACACACACACACACACACACACACACACACACACACACACACACACACACACACACACACACACACACACACACACACACACACACAGGACTGTGTTGGGGTATAGTTGAAAATTAGGCTTTTTTAGGTAGAATTGTGACGCACAGGCACTCAGATTGCCTCAAACAAAACCCTCTCTCAAGGTCTTTTAAAGAGCGTGTGTGTGTCATCGTCACCTCAAAACTACACCATCACACACAACTACACCATCCACTCATTATGGAAGCTTTTAGGGAAAACAGTAAGAGATCAACGCTGCTGCTAGCAATAGAAACAAAGACAGGGAAAAGGAAGGCAAATAGCTGAATAAAAGTTAGAGGTAGAGAGAGAGAGAGAGAGAGAGAGAGAGAGAGAGAGAGAGAGAGAGAGAGAGAGAGAGAGAGAGAGAGAGAGAGAGAGAGAGAGAGAGAGAGAGAGAGAGAGAGAGAGAGAGAGAGAGAGTAGAGAGAGGTAGAGAGAGAGCAGAGCCACTCACTGTTGCTGGAGGATGAAGTCCAGGTTATCTGTTGCCACTCTTCCCGTCACTGGATGTCGGAACGTGGTAATCCCCTGATTATGGCTGGAGAAATAAGCAGAGGAGGTCCCAGATCAGTTTCAGCGCCACATTCAGTAAGTCTTCTGACAGCCGACACCAGCCACAGCGCAGGAGAGGAGCCGATAACACCAGCAACAGCCTCTGAAAAGTCACGCCCAGGCCTTTCCCAGGTGTGTGTTGAATGTGTCTGCTGTACCATGCGCTCACCCCCGCCCCCTGCCCCACCATCACCCTCCCACACACCCCCTGGCCGCCGAAGCCCCTCAAACTCTCCCCTCAGCACTAAGGGCTGGGCCTGCTGTCAGCCTGGGAACGCTCACGTCAGTCTCTGGTGCCCACTGGTTCACAGTGTGTTCTCTGGTTCACAGTGTGTTCTCTTGTTCACTGTGTGTTCTCTGGTTCACAGTGTGTTCTCTGGTTCACAGTGTGTTCTCTGGTTCACAGTGTGTTCTCTGGTTCAGAGTGTGTTCTCTGGTTCACAGTGTGTTCTCTGGTTCACAGTGTGTTCTCTGGTTCACAGTGTGTTCTCTGGTTCACAGTGTGTTCTCTGGTTCACAGTGTGTTCTCTGGTTCACCAGTGGTGTTCTCTGGTTCAACAGGTGGGTTCTCTGGTTCACAGTGGTGTTCTCTGGTTCACAGTGGGTTCTCTGGTTCACAGTGTCTTCTCTGGTTCACAGTGTCTTCTCTGGTTCAGTGTCTTCTCTGGTTCACAGTGTCTTCTCTGGTTCACAGTGTCTTCTCTGGTTTACAGTGTCTTCTCTGGTTCACAGTGTCTTCTCTGGTTCAGAGTGTGTGCTCCATGCCTGGTTCACAGTGTGTTCCCTGGTTCACAGTGTGTTCCCTGGTTCACAGTGTGTTCTCTGGTTCACAGTGTGTTCTCTGGTTCACAGTGTGTTTCTTCTGGTTCACAGTGTGTTCTCTGGTTCACAGTGTGTTTCTCTTGGTTCAGAGTGTGTTCTCTGGTTCAGAGTGTGTTCTCTGGTTCAGAGTGTGTTCTCTGATTCACAGAGTGTGTTCTCTGGTTCACAGTGTGTGTTCTCTGGTTCACAGTGTGTTCTCTGGTTCAGAGTGTGTTCTCTGGTTCACAGTGTGTTCTCTGGTTCACAGTGTGTTCTCTGGTTCACAGTGTGTTCTCTGGTTCACAGTGTGTTCTCTGGTTCACAGTGTGTTCTCTGGTTCACAGTGTGTTCTCTGGTTCACAGTGTGTTCTCTGGTTCACAGTGTGTTCTCTGGTTCACAGTGTGTTCTCTGGTTCACAGTGTGTTCTCTGGTTCACAGTGTGTTCTCTGGTTCACAGTGTGTTCTCTGGTTCACAGTGTGTTCTCTGGTTCACAGTGTGTTCTCTGGTTCAGAGTGTGTTCTCTGGTTCACAGTGTGTTCTCTGGTTCACAGTGTGTTCTCTGGGTTCACAAAGTTAGTGAACCCCCAAATACATTGGTCATGATGTTCTCTGGTTCACAGTGTGTTCTCTGGTTCACAGTGTGTTCTCTGGTTCACAGTGGGTTCTCTGGTTCACAGTGGGTTCTCTGGTTCACAGTGGGTTCTCTGGTTCACAGTGGGTTCTCTGGTTCACAGTGGGTTCTCTGGTTCACAGTGTGTTCTCTGGTTCACAGTGTGTTCTCTGGTTCACAGTGTCTTCTCTGGTTCACAGTGTCTTCTCTGGTTCACAGTGTCTTCTCTGGTTCACAGTGTCTTCTCTGGTTCACAGTGTCTTCTCTGGTTCACAGTGTTCTTCTCTGGTTCACAAGTGTCTTCTCTGGTTCACAGTGGTCTTCTCTGGTTCAGAGTGTGTGCTCCATGCCTGGTTCACAGTGTGTTCCCTGGTTCACAGTGTGTTCTCTGGTTCACAGTGTGTTCCCTGGTTCACAGTGTGTTCTCTGGTTCACAGTGTGTTCTCTGGTTCAGAGTGTGTTCTCTGGTTCACAGTGTGTTCTCTGGTTCAGAGTGTGTTCTCTGGTTCAGAGTGTGTTCTCTGGTTCAGAGTGTGTTCTCTGGTTCACAGTGTGTTCTCTGGTTCACAGTGTGTTCTCTGGTTCACAGTGTGTTCTCTGGTTCAGAGTGTCTTCTCTGGTTCAGAGTGTATGCTCCATGCCTGGTTCAGAGTGTGTGCTCCATGCCTGGTTCAGAGTGTGTTCTCTGGTTCAGAGTGTGTTCTCTGGTTCAGAGTGTGTTCTCTGGTTCACAGTGTGTTCTCTGGTTCACAGTGGTGTTCTCTGGTTCAGAGTGTGGTTCTCTGGTTCACAGTGTGTTCCTCTGGTTCACAGTGTGTTCTCTGGTTCACAGTGTCTTCTCTGGTTCACAGTGTGTTCTCTGGTTCACAGTGTGTTCTCTGGTTCACAGTGTGTTCTCTGGTTCACAGTGTGTTCTCTGGTTCACAGTGTGTTCTCTGGTTCAGAGTGTGTTCTCTGGTTCACAGTGTGTTCTCTGGTTCACAGTGTGTTCTCTGGTTCAGAGTGTGTTCTCTGGTTCACAGTGTGTTCTCTGGTTCACAGTGTGTTCTCTGGTTCACAGTGTGTTCTCTGGTTCACAGTGTGTTCTCTGGTTCACAGTGTCTTCTCTGGTTCAGAGTGTGTGCTCCATGCCTGGTTCAGAGTGTGTTCTCTGGTTCACAGTGTGTTCTCTGGTTCACAGTGTCTTCTATGGTTAAGAGTGTGTTCTCTGGTTCAGAGTGTGTTCTCCATGCTCTCTTCACGCAGAACATTCCTCTGCCCAGCGGGGGGGCTAAGCTAAAGTTAGTGAAGCCCCAAATACATTGGTCACAGATTCATTCACCCCAATGCATTCAACTCTGTATAGCAACTATGCCCCTAGTGCTCAAGCATGGTACTGTAATACCTTTCTGTCACATTCAATTCAACAGAAATGGACTTGCGATCTATTTAATCGAAGTGGGTGACAGTTTGGCTTAAGTGGCTTGCCTGGTAACTGAGTAGTATTCAAAGACAGTGTTAGTTTCCATGAACGGAGGGATATTGTGATCAACGCTTTCTGGTTTTTGGTAATGTTTAAATAGAGATAATGATGGAGGAGCCAAACTGTGGATGTTTATATGTGTACCTTAGCATACACTGTATGTTTAAACATACAGTGTATGTTTAAACATACACTGTATGTTTAAACATACAGTGTATGTTTAAACATACAGTGTATGTCTAGGTATGTACGTTTCCAAGAGTACCTGTATACCTGTATGTATGTCACTTGTGTTGACTTAAGTTATTGTGTGTATGTATACGTATGTTAAGGTATGTGTACTTTTGTGTACAAACGTATACAAACGTATGGTAACGTATGTGTAGGTGTTTTTGTGTTCGTATATATGGAGTATGTACATTTTCTTATGTATGCATACTTATGTACGTGTAGTGTTGTTTGTTCTGGATGGTTGTGTCACGTTAAAATTGTACCGGGGGCGAAAATTGTACCAGCCTACGTCTTCGTTTGTTTACATCCTGACAACCTGCCCGGCAAGAGACGACGCGATGCAGAAAACATGTTTTCAAACGACGAAATAACATAATACAGATAGCGGATCGCTATCTGTATTATGATAGATAGCGATAACAATTGTTTTTACTTTATATTTGTATTGTATTTAATCGTTTAATCGAAACAATAAAAAAATTTGCCCGCGAAACGGGCGATCGCGTCAAATGACAAATGTTTTGCCCGCGTCAAATGACATTTGCCATTTGACGATAGCCCGTTCTGCGGGCAAATTTTTTTATTGTTTCGATTAAACAATTAAATACAATACAAATATAAAGTAAAAACAATTGTTATCGCTATCTATCATAATACAGATAGCGATCCGCTATCTGTATTATGTTATTTCGTCGTTTGGAAACATGTTTTCTGCATCGCGTCGTCTGTTGCCGGGCAGGTTGTCAGGATGTAAACAAACGATGACGTAGGCCGGTACAATTTTCGCCCCCGGTACAATTTTAACGTGACAGTTGCAATGATACTGTGGTTGGTTGCAAGGGTTTTTAAATTATTTTTGTGTTCTAGGTCGTTGCTAGCCAGTTTAATAGTTCAAAAACCTAAAGTATAAATATTAAGGTTTGAGTGATTGTATTAAATTTGGATGAAGTTTGAAATATTGTTGTTTGTCTTTTTAACAATATAAGAAATATAAACAATTAAGGAGGAGTTCATGTTTGATGTGCAGCCAAAGCTGCACATCAAATATATGCAATGTCTATTTATTTTACGGTAACTAAACAAAGGTTCTGATTGATTTTAGTAATCTAGTATAGAAATAATATATAAACAATTAAGGAGGAGTTCATGTTTGATGTGCAGCCAAAGCTGCACATCAAATATATGCAATGTCTATTTATTTTACGGTAACTAAACAAAGGTTCTGATTGATTTTAGTAATCTAAGTGAGTGTGTGGTATTGATCGAAACAAAATAATGTCGCAGGTTCATTAGTTCAATGTTTGCTGCTGCCTGAACTGTCCTGAGGCGGAGCGGGTCTCGTGGTCCAGACCCTGAACTGTCCTGAGGCAGAGCGGGTCTCGTGGTCCAGACCCTGAACTGTCCTGAGGCAGACCGAAGTCGGGTGGACCTCTCGTGGTCCAGACCCTGAACTGTCCTGAGGCAGAGCGGGGTCTCGTGGTCCAGACCCTGAACTGTCCTGAGGCAAGAGCGGGTCTCGTGGTCCAGACCCTGAACTGTCCTGAGGCAGAGCGGGTCTCGTGGTCCAGACCCTGAACTGTCCTGAGGAGGCAGAGCGGGTCTCGTGGTCCAGACCCTGAACTGTCCTGAGGCAGAGCGGGTCTCGTGGTCCAGACCCTGAAACTGTCCCTGAGGCAGAGCGGGTCTCGTGGGTCCAGACCCTGAACTGTCCTGAGGAGGCAGAGCGGGTCTCGTGGTCCAGACCCTGAACTGTCCTGAGGAGGCAGATCGGGTCTCGTGGTCCAGACCCTGAACTGTCCTGAGGCAGAGCGGGTCTCGTGGTCCAGACCCTGAACTGTCCTGAGGCAGAGCGGGTCTCGTGGTCCAGACCCTGAACTGTCCTGAGGAGGCAGAGCGGGTCTCGTGGTCCAGACCCTGAACTGTCCTGAGGCGGCAGAGCGGGTCTCGTGGTCCAGACCCTGAACTGTCCTGAGGCAGAGCGGGTCTCGTGGTCCAGACCCCTGAACTGTCCTGAGGAGGCAGAAGCGGGGTCTCGTGGGTCCAGACCCTGAAACTGTCCTGAGGCAGAGCGGGTCTCGTGGTCCAGACCCTGAACTGTCCTGAGGAGGCAGAGCGGGTCTCGTGGTCCAGACCCTGAACTGTCCTGAGGAGGCAGAGCGGGTCTCGTGGTCCAGACCCTGAACTGTCCTGAGGCAGAGCGGGTCTCGTGGTCCAGACCCTGAACTGTCCTGAGGCAGAGTGGGTCTCGTGGTCCAGACCCTGAACTGTCCTGAGGAGGCAGAGAGGGTCTCGTGGTCCAGACCCTGAACTGTCCTGAGGCGGCAGAGCGGGGTCTCATGGTCCAGACCCCTGAACTGTCCTGAGGCAGAGCGGGTCTCGTGGTCCAGACCCTGAACTGTCCTGAGGCAGAGCGGGTCTCGTGGTCCAGACCCTGAACTGTCCTGAGGCAGAGCGGGTCTCGTGGTCCAGACCCTGAACTGTCCTGAGGAGGCAGAGCGGGTCTCGTGGTCCAGACCCTGAACTGTCCTGAGGCAGAGCGGGTCTCGTGGTCCAGACCCTGAACTGTCCTGAGGCAGAGCGGGTCTCGTGGTCCAGACCCTGAACTGTCCTGAGGAGGCAGAGCGGGTCTCGTGGTCCAGACCCTGAACTGTCCTGAGGAGGCAGAGCGGGTCTCGTGGTCCAGACCCTGAACTGTCCTGAGGCAGAGCGGGTCTCGTGGTCCAGACCCTGAACTGTCCTGAGGCAGAGCGGGTCTCGTGGTCCAGACCCTGAACTGTCCTGAGGAGGCAGAGCGGGTCTCGTGGTCAAGACCCTGAACTTTCATGTTAAACTTGTTAAACAGATACGTTCTTAAAGTTTGCGATGTTCACGTTGTGTGCATCGTGCATTATGTTCAATCAGGTTGAGATTAGGTTTTCATAAAGAGGTGGTCAGGGGTAGTTATTTGGATTGTTTAGAGATAAGGGTAGACATGGTTTGGATATGATGTTATAAATGGTAACATTTTGGTAGGAAGGCGTCCTTGAGTGAGAGCAAGGACCAACATTAAACTACAAAATACATTCCCTGTAGAAAATGCGTTGAGCGCTGTAGTGCAAAGTGAGGTTGAAAATGTGTTTTAGTAGAGCCACATAGTTTAAGGTGTAGAGAAAATGTGGATGGCTTAAATGAAGTGTAGAGATTTGAACAGAGTACAAAAGTCTTGATGGAGTAAACAATGCATATAGGGACAGTTTAAAAAAAATGAAATGGTTGTAAACTATAAAGTGAAGGGTTAAAGAAATAGCTAAAGTGATGAAGCTTCAATACATTTGAGATAAAGTATAGAATAGCTGGGCTGTTCTGATAAAGTCAAAAATTGTGGAATCAAGGTAGTGTTACGGCCAAG
This sequence comes from Melanogrammus aeglefinus, assembly GCA_900291075.1. Taxonomy (NCBI): domain Eukaryota; kingdom Metazoa; phylum Chordata; class Actinopteri; order Gadiformes; family Gadidae; genus Melanogrammus; species Melanogrammus aeglefinus. Next base: position 25,293 of record OLKM01001609.1, read on the forward strand.
TGTGTGTGTGTGTGTGTGTGTGTGTGTGTGTGTGTGTGTGTGTGTGTGTGTGTGTGTGTGTGTGTGTGTGTGTGTGTGTGTGTGTGTGTGTGTGTGTGTGTGTGTGTGTGTCTAATTTAGGAATAAAGCCTAAGGAAAACAATAGTTGAGCCATCGTCCCATTCTCTAACACTTCAGACAACTCCAGACTTCGCAACTTGATCAATTCTTAACCGTTAAACTTTGTTTAAACAACTAACTGACCTTATTAGGGGAGTGCTGAATGCAGCGCTCAACTCAGGGATTCAGCCTATAACAGACATAGTGGCGGGTACATGAACAGAAGCGAGTAGCGAGTAAGATGCTATTGGGTTGGAGGAAACGCCAAACCTTTAGAGATAAAACTGCTTTCTGCTGGATGACCAGAGCCATCAACTATGAATGCAGCATTGAATGAAGTTCAGTTGTTGGAAACTTGACTCATGGCTGTCTGTATGTTTTTATGTAGATGTCTGTCTCTAAATCAGAATATAGTCACTATGGGAGTGAATAGGATGAGGGTGTGTGTGTGTGTGTGTGTGTGTGTGTGTGTGTGTGTGTGTGTGTGTGTGTGTGTGTGTGTGTGTGTGTGTGTGTGTGTGTGTGTGTGTGTGTGTGTGTGTGTGTGTCTCTGCTGCAGCTGGCCAGGGAGCAGAACCTTAGACCTTGAGCTAACATTCCATCTACCAGTTTAGACTGGTACCAGTTTAGACTGGTACTGCTGGTTTACCGAGAGCTGTCAGGGAATACATATGAACGCTACCCCAGATAACACTCCGCATAAGACCCTGGCAGCTACATGATATGCCCCTATGGCAACCAGGCGCTAATCAGGGGGTAACCGTGCGTCAACTAGTGCTTAGCAGTTGCGTCCTCTTGGGATTGGGGTTTTCTTGGAACAATCAACCCTAAATAGAAGATGTGCTGTGGTGCAAAGTGCGGTTGAAAATATGTTAGCTTTCGTGGGTGTTAACTTTGATAGTTATTTTATTGACCTTATTCCTTCACAACTAGTTCACCGAAATAAGTTTACAAAAATGATGAGGATTATGGCGTTGGCGTATGGAAGTAAATCTGTGCCATCGGATTTTGGAAATAAAAAGCCATTGAATTCTAAGCACTGAACATTTATGAATTGAAAATACGTATCTGGATTTTTTGCCTCTGAATTTAGCTCTTACAGTTTTCAATAAACTATTTTCAGCTTTTTTTCAATGTTAAAAAAATTCGGAATCAAATATTCAACATTAAAAAATGCAACTTGAATATTTGCAACGTCCCCAAATTCAACAAGCCAAAGTCAGCTGCAAAATTCAATGCATGAAATTCAGCGTTAACATGGGGGGACCCATGGAAGAGCAATCGATCCCAGATGCTAGATCGCGGTCAAGCAAGGAGAGCGAGCGGGCGTCACACAGAACTCTGAGACCCACCGAAAAGTGTGACCCCAGGGGGCGCTGTTGCACATTTTCTGCAACATGCACGAGTTTGAAGCGTAGACAGGCATGAAGTCGTTCACGTGCGGAAACATGCACGAGCTTAAAACTTAACGTTTGTATCGTCATCGATCACTTGGATTGGGGGTATTCGTTTTGTGACACCGGGCGCACGTTAAGTGGCTGGTTGATATGCCTCTGTGGTGGCATAACAAGAGCGCAACGAGCGCGCAGAGCCAACACTATTCCGCACCGAGGGGCATGATACAGATATGAGGATGACAAATTAAAAGCAGGTTGCTGTCGGGCGCTTCTTCCCGAGGTACACCGTGCTTCCACTGGGACTACAGGCTGCTGCCGCTTCAGTTACCACTCAGTGCGCCATACTGTCGGCTCTGCGCTCTCGTTCCACAGTGGGCAGCAGGCTTTCAGATCGCCCCAGCATCACACCAAACCTAGGCAGAGGGACCTCGGATCGCCCCAAATTGGTGCCCTAATACCTCCTTAACCCACTACAATTACGCTTACGGTGCATGTAAATCCAGCCAAGTGCAATCACACAAAAAAATCTTCACCTACCGGCATTAGTTCGTCGTTTATTTCATATTGCAGTAAAAAAAAAGGTTTGCATAATAACAAATACATAAATAAAAAATAAGATCACCTCACCTTGATATAAAATGTGCTTTATAAATACATTTTATTTGATTTTATTCGCATTATCAGACCGATTCAACGGATAAGGCGTTTAGTAAGGTCCACAATTAATGAAGTTGATTTACCTTTGAGCATTTCCTTTTATAGGCTACTGTGTAAAATGCTGTTTAGAATTAACGTTTGTATCAAAAAAGAAAGAACCAGCGAGTGACGCGCTTATTCCCGCTCTCCTTCCTTGACCGTAAGTCAATGAGACCAACTGAAAATATATGACGGGGGAAGAAATTGATCTTAAACTGCGATTCAGAAAAAAGTAGAAACGGATATTGAAATTCTGTTTAGATACACCAAGTAACGAAATCGGGGGTAGTTGACGTGTTAAAAGTAGAATATCTTAAAAAGTGGAATGGAGCCGTGTGATTCCAAGATAATCTGAACATTTTGAAATCGGAAAGGAGTCTCATATAGGTGAACATTTGTGGAAGGAAATGGGTCCCAACATTTGTAGAGAATAAGAAACAAAGAAATAAAGAAGAAACTTAAGAAGACCAATAGTTGAGCCTGATAGTGAAACGATGCAGGATGCTTTCTCCACAGATAATGGTGCTGAGGGCGGTTTCAACGCCCGATGGCCACTGTGTGTCACAGTTACAGCAGGGCAATAATTCAATACGATGCTTTATTGCCTTGAATGGGATTGTGAAAGTTTTGATAGGCCTACGTGCCATTGAAGCAACACCCAAACCAAAACACCATCCAGACCCCACATCTCACAGTGGGGGCATGCCGGGGTGGGCGGTGTTATTATTAGAGGGGTGCTAGCGCTCAACTCACTCTTCTTAAGGTTTATTCTTATTATTCTCTACACACTTTGGGACCTATTACCTTCCTCAATTTTTAACCTAGAGCCAGCCTCCATTCAAATTTTTAAATGTTCAGAATAACTTTTCAAGATATTCTACTTTTAAAATGCTATTGTTTTAACATGGGAGTCAACAGGACTCCTCTGGTACTTCAACTGGTTAAAACGTAACTAAATACATTTTCAACCGTTAATCTTCGTTCAAAGCATTTGACAATTCTTATAACTTGTATCGTCAATAATATCAAAACAGAATTTCGATATCATTTAAACCTTTTTCAGAACCAGTTTTAGTTTCATACCGGCTTCGTTTTCAGTTGGTCTCATTGATCTACGTTGATGCTGGAGTGAGGCCGTTCAGCAGTGTTGCCAGATTGGGCTCTATTGGGCTACTTTTAATGACGGGCCGGCTCGCTATTCTCTTAGACACACACACACACACACACACACACACACACACACACACACACACACACACACACACACACACACACACACACACACACACACACACACACACACACACACACACACACACACACACACACACACACACACACATTACCCACAGGTGCAGGCATGGCATAGCAAACATAAATCAGGCGTGACCTGAAACTCACTTGCTCCCATCATAAGACCTGGGGGGCTTCATGACCTCTGGCCACCAGCCTGCTGTTTCTCCTCTTGTTAGCCCTTGAACTCAGAATGCAAAATGGGAAAACTCTCCCTCTCTAGAGCTATATTGAGCGTCAGGGCCTCTCGCCTCCAGCACCACATCCGATTGGCCAAATTATTATCTTAAGAGGTCTCCAAGGGGCTTCAGATCAAAGCATCTTATCTGGAGCGGCGGCCTCTATATTGAGGTCTACTTGTGTGGCGAGGTATAGTATAAAACATTTCTGCATTCAAATATCTAAACACGACTACAGTATCCAATTTGTTAACAACAAGGCTCAAACCCAGAGAAGTTGTTTCATTCACTGTCCGTTACATTTGGTGACAATGGCCTAATTTGCCTTTTACCACAGAAACCCGTTTTCATCAGAGACCCTATTTATTGCTACGCTAATTCAACATCACTCCAGCTTAGGCCTACGACAATGTGCTACTTTGACAAGAGGCTCATGCCAGCCACTTGGCTAATACTGTGTTTCCCAAACAGGGTTAACGGGTCATTTTTGTTTTTATTCTTCTATCCGTGCGTGAAAACAACACCATTCGTGTTCGATGCAGTTTCCTATACATTGAACAATTGTAAAAGATTTGATGAATCTTTTATTTTTCATCTAGAGCTCACTAGTGTGCTGACAACAGGTCATCTGCGACAAGCCCCCTTTGAATGAAAAGGCAGACATGGCAGACAGCAGGTACATCAAAGCCCCATGTCCTGAAGGACCTCCAAGGTGAACTGCAGAGTGCACTGCCCTCCGTGGCTGATCTTGGTAGGATTGGATTAGAAAAACTTTATTTATCCCAAGATGGGCAATTACGTTCACAGTTTCCAGTCTCACATATTAAATTACTTAATAAATGCAATAAATAGCAATAGGAGGTAGACTAAAACATATATCAAAGGCAGTCCAACCCACACCTGGGTACAACAAAGTCCCCCACCACAAACCCTTAGGGGTGGTGGGCCACCAAAGGCTGCATGCAAAACCCTGGCGTCTATTCGTCAACCCCCCGTGTTAGACAGTCTCCAACCCCTCTGATTGTTAGTCTCAACCCCATGTTAGACAGTCTCAACCCCCGTGTTAGACAGTCTCAACCCCCGTGTTGGACAGTCTCAATCCCCCGTGTTAGACACTCTCAACCCCCCGTGTTGGACAGTCTCAACCCCCCGTGTTAGACACTCTCAACCCCCCGTGGTTAACAGTCTCAACCCCCCGTGGTTGACAGTCTCAACCCCCCGTGTTAGACAGTCTCAACCCCCCGTGTTAGACACTCTCAACCCCCCGTGGTTGACAGTCTCAACCCCCCGTGGTTGACAGTCTCAACCGCCCGTGTTAGACAGTCTCAACCCCCCAGGGTTGACAGTCTTAACCCCCCGTGTTAGACAGTCTCAACCCCCCAGGGTTGACAGTCTTAACCCCCCGTGTTAGACAGTCTCCGACCCCTGTGATTGTTAGTCTCAACCCCCCGTGTTAGACAGTCTCAACCCCGCGTGGTTAACAGTCTCAACCCCCCGTGTTAGACAGTCTCAACCCCCCGTGTTGGACACTCTCAACCCCCCGTGTTGGACAGTCTCAACCCCCCGTGTTGGACAGTCTCAACCCCCCGTGTTGGACCAGTCTTCAACCACTGTGTTAGACAGTCTCCGACCCCGTGTTGGACAGTTCTCAATCCCCCGTGTTGGACAGTCTCAACCCCCGCGTGTTGACAGTCTCAACCCCCCGTGTTGGACAGTCTCAACCCCCGTGTTGGACGATCTCAACCCCCCGTGTTGGACAGTCTCAACCCCCCGTGTTGGACAGTCTCAACCCCCCGTGTTAGACAGTCTCAACCCCCCGTGTTGGACAGTCTCAACCCCCCGTGTTGGACAGTCTCAATCCCCCGTGTTGGACAGTCTCAACCCCCCGTGTTGGACAGTCTCAACCCCCCGTGTTGGACAGTCTCAACCCCCCGTGTTTGGACAGTCTCAACCCCCGTGTTGGACAGTCTCAACCCCCGTGTTGGACAGTCTCAACACCCCCCGTCGTTTAGACTGTTTCAACACCTCACCCCGTGTTGGACAGGTCTCAACCCCCGTGTTGGACAGTCTCAATCCCCCGTTGTTGGACAGTCTCAACCCCCCCGTGTTGGACAGTCTCAACCCCCCGTGTTGGACAGTCTCAACCCCCCGTGTTGGACAGTCTCAACCCCCCGTGTTGGACAGTCTCAACCCCCCGTGTTGGACAGTCTCAACCCCCCGTGTTGGACAGTCTCAACCCCCCGTGTTGGACCGTTTCAACCACTGTGTTAGACAGCCTCAACCCCCGTGTTGGACAGTCTCACCCCTCTTTTGTTGGACAGTCTCAACCCCCCAGGGTTGACAGTCTCAACCCCCGTGGTTGACAGTCTCAACCGCCCGTGTTGGACAGTCTCAACCCCCCATGGTTGACAGTTATAGCCCCCAGCCTTTTGAAGTTGTTAACATAGTATAGTGCCACCCGTGGGCTATTCTGGCCAATCCTTTGTGTCCCTAACTCATTTGTATGGTTCTACAAGCCATCCTGCTAATAGTACCCCATTAATACAACCCCTAATAATAGTAATAAACAAAAATGGAACCCAACTGTACTTTTACTTTGTGAACCGAGGATGTATTTGTGATAATGCCACATTGTTGAAGGGTCTGGTATTTGCTCCTGTGCAGTGACGCCAGCTGAGAACCCGGGGCCACAACGCTTGCATGGGGCCCGCTGGTCTTCATCTCACATGACACATGGCAACAGAGGGTATGGAAACACATGCATGTGAGGCCGACAGCTTCAAACCCCGGCAGCCGAGTGTTTTACTCCCCAAAGGTCACGTCTATTTAAAGGACTTCTGCAGATGAAATATGTTTGAAGTGGGTGTGTATGGGAACGGGATCTGAGAGGGATCCATATGTAAAAGAGATGAAACACATTGAGAAGTGTGTGTGTGTGTGTGTGTGTGTGTGTGTGTGTGTGTGTGTGTGTGTGTGTGTGTGTGTGTGTGTGTGTGTGTGTGTGTGTGTGTGTGTGTGTGTGTGTGTGTGTGTGTGTGTGTGTGTGTTTCTGTCTGAGAGAGACAGAATTACTTTGTGGTGAAAGTAAAGTAAATTAATTTCAGCTCAGCACTGAATTACACACATACAGACCACTGTCCAAACAAAGAGACAAGCACACACACACACAGACCCTTTTCAAAACACACACACACATCCCACCACGGTTGGACTACTGAACATGCTCATGTGTCACCATATGCACAACAGCTCTAGAGCTGAACCCGACCAACTACAGTACACACACACACACGCAGGTCTGCACGCACACACGGCAAACACTCCCACACCCTCCCTCCGGCACCTCGCTCTCCCAAGTGTGCGTCTGCATTTTGGGCATGAATTACAAATGGACAGACTGAAAGCCCACGAAACAGAACCCAGGAAGGCTACCAGGACGACAGGCTCCTGTTATTTAGCTCTGTAGCAGAGCGCCTCTATGGACTATGGAGTCTTTACATCACACTCCCATCGGCTACATTATACTCAACCTAGGAATCAAATAGATGAACAGAAAAAGGGCCATCAGACACCCTCACCTTACTGTCTGGAAGTAAAGCAAGGCTACGCAGCCCCAAGATTAGAGATCACCACTAGATGCACGACACTGACCCTGATGCCGTTAGTGATGATACCTTGTTATCATCGTTAACAACATTAACAGGGTTTACCTTGTTGACAATGTAAACAATGTTAACAAGGTTAACCATGTTAACGTGGTTAACAAGGTTAATCTTTAACGCACACACACACACAACCAACAGGACAAAAAACAACCGATCCATCTTTCACTCAGGAACACCGGGAGGTGGAGCCAAAATCCCCTGAGGACTTGTGATAGGCCATTTCCACAGGATCTGGATCATCTCTGCAGGATCAGGTCCCAAGATGATCCAGGGTTGACTTTTCCCCCCAACTAGCTGGAGATTAGCCCATCAGACGGGTTCACACATCCTGGAGATACTTCAGGTGAGGGGTGGCGTCTGAGGGTATCACTGTCCTCCATGTCTGTAAGTCTAGTCTGGTCTGTCCATCTGTCTGTAAGACTAGTCTGTTCTGTCCATCTACCTGTAAGACTAGTCTGTCTGTAAGTCTAGTCTGTTAGTCTGTCCATCTGCCTGTAAGACTAGTCTGGTCTGTCCATCTGTCTGTAAGACTAGTCTGGTCTGTCCATCTGTCTGTAAGACTAGTCTGTTCTGTCCATCTACCTGTAAGACTAGTCTGGTCTGTCCATCTGTCTGTAAGACTAGTCTGGTCTGTCCATCTGTCTGTAAGACTAGTCTGGTCTGTCCATCTGTCTGTAAGACTAGTCTGGTCTGTCCATCTGTCTGTAAGACTAGTCTGGTCTGTCCATCTGTCTGTAAGACTAGTCTGGTCTGTCCATCTGTCTGTAAGACTAAAGACTAGTCTGGTTCGTCCATCTGTCTGTAAGTCTAGTCTGGTCTGTCCATCTGTCTGTAAGACTAGTCTGTTCTGTCCATCTGTCTGTAAGACTAGTCTGTTAGTCTGTCCATCTGCCTGTAGGACTAGTCTGGTCTGTCCATCTGTCTGTAAGACTAGTCTGGTTCGTCCATCTGTCTGTAAGACTAGTCTGGTGGTCTGTCCATCTGTCTGTAAGACTAGTCTGGTCTGTCCATCTGTCTGTAAGACTAGTCTGGTCTGTCCATCTGTCTGTAAGACTAGTCTGGTCTGTCCATCTGTCTTTAAGACTAGTCTGGTCCGTCCATTTGTCTGTAAGACTAGTCTGGTGGTCTGTCCATCTATTTGTAAGACTAGTCTGGTCCGTCCATAGAATGGAGATCCTCCCGGCTCTGACCAATCAGGGCATTGTGTGCATGCGCTTATGCGTCTGCAGTGTGAAGATGTGTTTCTGAGACATCAATGGCTGAGAGTAATGCTACAGCATCCTGGGACCAAGGGTCTCTGGGGTGGACGACGACTCTACAGATGATTCTACCAAGTAGATTGAAGTGGGATGGTTCCACCGCTGTCCAGAATCACTCCGTCCTAACCCCGGGCCGCTCTGCCAGTGGCTGACTCCTATTACAGCTGGAGTACTAGACAGCCTGGCTGATTGCCTATTAAAATATCTTATTTTAGATAATGAAGTACTTTAATTAGCAGGAACCGTGGAGGGCTGTGAAACGGAGGTATTGCAATATGGAGGAGCACAGGAAACAATGAGCGGGGAGAAGCATGGTTGAGATCGGACTGTAATCACTCACCACCGTCTCCCCTCAGAGAGGGGGAGCAGCCTCTGACTTTGACCACAACGCCCCCAGAGAGAGGGACCCTGATCTGAATGCTATCTGTCATTGAAAAAGAACATATTGGAACAGTGTAAAACTTATTTCACTAAGAAATAAGAATCTCCATTCTAAAGAGCCCACCAGGCTCTGACTGTTGTTGCAGTTTATGGATCGTCATATCTAATTTAATGTATCGGTATGTAGTCAAATCATCAAGTTTTCATGAAAATAGGGGCTAGGGTTAGCTACTCTCTTGCATAAAAGATAAGATATATTCACGAATCTTCAAGGAAACATCACATGAGAATGCACCATTCATAGGCATCAGAGGGCGGACTACCTATTTCACTATAGTAGACATTTCTACAGAACCACTTAAGATTAGAAAATAACTCTTTTTGGTCAGTAGGCCTTTATGTGATGGTTTGCGAATAATAGCCACAAAACCTCCAAACTGTAGTCCTTCATATATTTAATCCCATTCAAGCCTAAATTCCAACTCCAGGGACTAAACCTCCTGCTCCACTACCCACATCTACACGCTTCCTCAAGCAGGAGGACCTTAATTCAACAAAGACTGGCTCCATCAGGACCACCTCCATCAGGACTACCTCCATCAGGACCACCTCCATCAGGACCTCCTCCATCAGGACCACCTCCATCAGGACCACCTCCATCAGGACCACCTCCATCAGGACCACCTCCATCAGGACCACCTCCATCAGGACCACCTCCATCAGGACATCCATCAGGACCTCCTCCATCAGGACCACCTCCATCAGGACCACCTCCATCAGGACCACCTCCATCAGGACCACCTCCATCAGGACCACCTCCATCAGGACCACCTCCATCAGGACCACCTCCATCAGGACCACCTCCATCAGGACCACCTCCATCAGGACCACCTCCATCAGGACCACCTCCATCAGGACCACCTCCATCAGGACCACCTCCATCAGGACCACCTCCATCAGGACCTCCTCCAACAGGACCACCTCCACACAGGACACCTCCATCAGGACCACTCCATCAGGACCTGCCATCAGGACCACCTCCATGAGGACCTCCTCCATCAGGACTCCATCAGGACCACCTCCATCAGGACCACATCCATCAGGACCTCTCCATCAAGGACCACCTCCATCAGGACCACCTCCATCAGGACCATCTCCATCAGGACCTCCTCCATCAAGGACCAACCTCCATCAGGACCACCTCCATCAGGACATCCATCAGACCCTCCTCCAATCAGGACCACCTCCATCAGGACCACCTCCACCAGGACTCCTCAGCAGACCAGCTCCCATCAGACCACTCCACCACTCCATCAGGACCACCTCCATCAGGACCACCCACAGGACCACCTCCATCAGGACACCACATCCATCAGGACCACCTCCATCAGGACCACCTCCATCAGGACCACCTCCATCAAGGAACCACCTCCATCAGGACCACCTCCAATCAGGACCACCTCCATCAGGACCACCTCCATCAGGGCCACCTCCATCAGGACATCCATCAGGACCTCCTCCATCAGGACCACCTCCATCAGGACCACCTCCATCAGGACCACCTCCATCAGGACATCCATCAGGACCTCCTCCATCAGGACATCCATCAGGACCTCCTCCATCAGGACCACCTCCATCAGGACCACCTCCATGAGGACCTCCATCAGGACCACCTCCATCAGGACCACCTCCATCAGGACCACCTCCATCAGGACCACCTCCATCAGGACCTCCTCCAACAGGACCACCTCCACCAGGACCACCTCCATCAGGACCACCTCCATCAGGACCTCCATCAGGACCACCTCCATGAGGACCTCCTCCATCAGGACCTCCATCAGGACCACCTCCATCAGGACCACATCCATCAGGACCTCCTCCATCAGGACCACCTCCATCAGGACCACCTCCATCAGGACCATCTCCATCAGGACCTCCTCCATCAGGACCACCTCCATCAGGACCACCTCCATCAGGACATCCATCAGGACCTCCTCCATCAGGACCACCTCCATCAGGACCACCTCCACCAGGACCTCCATCAAGACCACCTCCATCAGGACCACCTCCATCAGGACCACCTCCATCAGGACCACCTCCACCAGGACCACCTCCATCAGGACCACCTCCATCAGGACCACCTCCATCAGGACCACCTCCATCAGGACCACCTCCATCAGGACCACCTCCATCAGGACCACCTCCATCAGGACCACCTCCATCAGGACCTCCTCCATCAGGACCAGCCCAGCCCTCTTCCTCTCCTCATGTCTGGTCGGTTTCACTAAACCACTAAACGACGTCGACTCTGTCCCAGGATTATTTAAAGAGATAATTGTGACACCTATGTAGCGCACTAAGAGCTTTCTAGAAGGCGTAACGCGGCAACAAGTGACACGGGTTCATGGTAAATGGGTGCCAGCACCAGCTACAAATAGACACGTGCTCTCTGAGTGTGTGTGCAGGTGTGTGTGTGTGTGTACCACTGCTGGTCGCCTACCTCTCAGAGATAAGACCACCACCAGCTGATCTGCTAGGTGGTCTTTTGATGGGCTTATCGATCTTCCTGGACATAAATCAACATATTGTAAGATTATTCATGCATGGATAAAAGCATTGTTTGATTATGTTTTTGAATTTGTCTTTACTGTCTAATACGCACGTATGTATGTTGTATTTGACTGATACTATAGTTGGTACTGTCTAATGCACACATACAGTATGTATGGATGTTGTATTTGACTGATACTATAGTTGGTACTGTCTAATGCACACATACAGTATGTATGGATGTTGTATTTGACTGATACTATAGTTGGTACTGTCTAATGCACACATACAGTATGTATGGATGTTGTATTTGACTGATACTATAGTTGGTACTGTCTAATGCACACATACAGTATGTATGGATGTTGTATTTGACTGATACTATAGTTGGTACTGTCTAATGCACACATACAGTATGTATGGATGTTGTATTTGACTGATACTATAGTTGGTACTGTCTAATGCACACATACAGTATGTATGTTGTATTTGACTGATACTATAGTTGGTACTGTCTAATGCACACATACAGTATGTATGGATGTTGTTTTGGTTGCAGCTGTTCGCGTCCATAATACAAATGAGTTGGCTTTTCTCTTAACCCAGTGATGAAAATGCATTGCTCATCACACATATTGAGCGGAGATAGCCTCTTACAATGACTAATATCCATGTCAGATTGAATGTGGCGTGTAGCATTAATAAAGTCTTACCTTATCTTAAAGCATGGGTGGGGGGGTAGAGGGACGAGAGGCTGGATGTATCAAATGACCTGACCCAAACTAGCTCTCTAGGTCTCACTCCGCCCAGCAACAACAGGATCTTCTACTTGATACTAACTCTGCTTCCTTGATCCTTTCTCTTCACACTACCATCTGATAGTTTGTCCCAATCCCCCAGCCCCCTACCCTGATACCACGGGCTCGGGGGGCAGAGGGAGGCCACAGACACAGACACCATCCCCGGATCAGCTAATGAAGAAGATACTTTTGCTACTGACAATGTTACTCTTTTTTACCCTCCTTTGATAGCTTTGGGATACTTTGTTCTCATGGCAACTGTGACACTGGTTTGCAATATGCCACAACGGGTCCGCTAGGATACATGTTGTTTCATAGAGTCCCCCTGCACCGAAGGAGGGGGTACCGTCACTGGCACCGCAAACTAAAGACCATCCGTCAAAAGATGACAACAGGAAGGAGAAAGGAAATAAGAAACCAAGAAAGAAGAAAAGAGAACAAACAAACAAGGCTTCTTTCCAGTCACTCAATTGCTGAATGAACAGGAGTGAAACTGTAATATAAACTTTATAAACACATTCCCACAAACACCAGCCCTTACTCAGACAGATAATAACAGATTCGGTCTGTGTGGATGACGCCAGTAGCATTGTTGTTGCTGGTTGGCTCCAGTTTCCTCCTACAACGTCTTAACCTCACATGTATATCTGAGGTTAAGACGTGCCTGTGCACTTGACTTAGGAGCCTGCAGTAGACTTCGAGCCTGCAGTAGACCTGAGCCTGTGTAGTAGACCTGGAGCCTGCAGTAGACCCTGAGCATCCTGCAGTAGACCCGGAGCCTGCAGTAGACCTGAGCCTGTAGTAGATCAGGAGCCTGCAGCAGTCTGCCGTCAGTAGACCCGGAGCCTGCAGTAAGACCTGAGCCTGTAGTAGATCAGGAAGCCTGCAGTAGGACCCGGAGCCTGCAGTAGACCCAGGAGCCTGCAGTAGATCTGAGCCTGCAGTAGACCAGGAGCCTGCAGTAGACCCGGAGCCTGCAGTAGACCTGAGCCTGCAGTAGATCAGGAGCCTGCAGTAGACCCGGAGCCTGCAGTAGACCTGAGCCTGCAGTAGATCAGGAGCCTGCAGTAGACCCGGAGCCTGCAGTAGACCAGGAGCCTGCAGTAGATCTGAGCCTGCAGTAGACCAGGAGCCTGCAGTAGACCCGGAGCCTGCAGTAGACCTGAGCCTGCAGTAGATCTGAGCCTGCAGTAGACCCGGAGCCTGCAGTAGACCAGGAGCCTGCAGTAGATCTGAGCCTGCAGTAGACCCGGAGCCTGCAGTAGACCCAGAGCCTGCAGTAGATCTGGAGCTGGTCCCCACGCCCTGTCTGTAAAATGCATCACATTCTGTTGAATACTTATTGTATTTGTGCGGGTCCGAATAAAGAATCTTCCTCTTCTTCTTAAATGCCACACAGCAATTCAAACTAACATTCTGGCCCCAACCCCACCGGGCCCTGTGACATTCATCACAGCCATCACAACCCCTGAATCACGCTTCAATACAGGAAGCACATTCCTTGGAGCAAACATGACCAAAAGTGGTATTAGCAGGTGACTGTGAATGAGCTTATTAAACCAGTCACCATCACCAGTGAGTAGTGCTGAGGTGATGAAAGGTACACACTCTTTATCAACAGTGAGGGCACATCTGGGATTGAAATGACAAATTGATTACCCTTTGAGTGACTGATGTGTTTCTTTTAGTGGAAGAACAAATGTCACATTCAAATTATGAAGAGCAGGGTGCCAAACAACAAGACTGAACTGATGAAGAGCAGGAAGCCCAACAACAAGACTGAACTGATGAAGAGCAGGAACCCCAACAACAAGACTGAACTGATGAAGAGCAGGGACCCCAACAACAAGACTGAACTGATGAAGAGCAGGGACCCCAACAACAAGACTGAACTGATGAAGAGCAGGGACCCCAACAACAAGACTGAACTGATGAAGAGCAGGAACCCCAACAACAAGACTGAACTGATGAAGAGCAGGAACCCCAACAACAAGACTGAACTGATGAAGAGCAGGGACCCCAACAACAAGACTGAACTGATGAAGAGCAGGGAACCCAACAACAAGAACTGAACTGATGAAGAGCAGGACCCCCAAACCACAACCAAGACTTGCAAAAAACTGAAATGAAGAGCAGGAACCCCAACAACAAGACTGAATGATGATCAGATCAGGGACCCAACAACCAAGACTGAACCTGACTGAAGAGCAGGGACCCAACACACACACCGACTGAATCCGATGAAGAGCAGGAACCCCAACAACAAGACTGAACTGATGAAGAGCAGGGACCCCAACAACATCCAAGTGACTGAACTGATGAAGAGCAGGGACCCCAACAACATCCAAGTGACTGGTGATCCCCAGTTGAGGGGGTCTGAAGGCCCGCTGTCTCCTCTATTATAAAGGATCTGTGTCGTGGCGATGGGGTGGGACTCGGAGCCTAAAGGTACTGGGTTCCATCCCCACACAGTGGACTAGTAGACATCCCTGAGCAAGATGTCTAACCAACCTGCTCCATAATGCCACTGAATCTGAAATCACCAAGTTGCTTTGGATAAAAGTGTTTAACAGTAATCAGAATAGAGTAACACTTTAAAGCACATAGAGGTTATTAGCTTTAACAGCTTCATTTGAGGCACCTCTGCGGAGGCAACATAACCAGTCTGTTCTCTTCTTCTGTCTAGTCCTACGCTACTCTCTAGCGCCCATACTGAACAGAGGGTTTCTCTTCCCCACTCGAAGGGCTGCCAGAACCAGCCATCTCAAACATGCAGTGAACACTGCTCTGAGTTGTGTTGACGTCCAAGTCAGATGCTTTCCCACATGGATATTTTCTCGTTCCTTCACAATGCAATGTGAGACTTACTCTATGGACTGTGCCCAGCAAACACCAGACCCACCAAAGAAGGTGTAAGGAAATTATACAGCATTCTTTATGAAATCTCTTCTCCCTGGAAAAGACTGCAACTAAAGCTTTAGGAAAACGCCATCCATAATATAATCCATGTATCATAGCATATAAACCAAGCATCCTGGGACAAAGAGGGCTGTGAGGCGTTTTGCTTGATGCAATGCTTAAGGTGTTTCCGTTACAAGTAGGTAGTGATTTGAAGCTTGCTCAGCGTGTGATGGCTATAATATTTACACCACAACCAGCAAGAGTCCATCTCCGGGCCGGGTCCCTGGTCCCAGCCCCCGGCCTGGTCCCAGCTCCGGGCCTGGTCCCTGGTCCCAGCTCCGGGCCGGGTCCCTGGTCCCAGCCCCCGGCCTGGTCCCTGGTCCCAGCTCCGGGCCTGGTCCCTGGTCCCAGCCCCCGGCCTGGTCCCAGCTCCGGGCCTGGTCCCTGGTCCCAGATCGGGGCCTGGTCCCAGCTCCGGGCCTGGTCCCTGGTCCCAGCTCCGGGCCGGGTCCCTGGTCCCAGCCCCCGGCCTGGTCCCAGCTCCGGCCTGGTCCCTGGTCCCAGCTCCGGGCCTGGTCCCTGGTCCTAGCTCCGGGCCAGGTCCCTGGTCCCAGCCCTCGGCCTGGTCCCAGCTCCAGGCCAGTTCTCTAGTTTTAGCCCCGGGCCTGGTCCCTGGTCCCAGCCCCCGGCCTGGTCCCAGCCCCCCGCCTGATCCCAGCTCCGGGCCTGGTCCCTGGTCCCCGCCCCCGGCCTGGTCCCAGCTCCGGGCCTGGTCCCTGGTCCCAGCTCCGGGCCGGGTCCCTGGTCCCAGCCCCCGGCCTGGTCCCAGCTCCGGGCCTGGTCCCTGGTCCCAGCTCCGGGCCTGGTCCCTGGTCCCAGCTCCGGGCCTGGTCCCTGGTCCCAGCTCCGGGCCTGGTCCCAGGTCCCAGCTCCGCACTTGGTCATGAATAGGTACATTACTCAGACAATGATGGCATTGTGAGCAGAGAGCAGTTTGTCACAAGCTCCCCACTGCAGGATTGCCTGGTCCCTGGTCCCAGCTCCGGCTCCTGGTACCTGTCCCATCATCGCGACCTGTGCGCCCAGCTCCGGCGCCTGGTCCCTGGTCCCAGATCGGGGCCTGGTCCCTGGTCCCAGATCGGGGCCTGGTCCCTGGTCCAAGCTTCGGGTCACAGCTCACAGGAACACATCTCCCCACTTGGCTCATGAATAAGGAACATTACTCAGACAATGATGGCATTGTGAGCAGAGAGCAGTTTGTCACAAGCTCCCCACTGCAGGATTCAAGTCTCAGCAAGGCCATTCTATTGTTGTACTAATTAAAGACCAATAATGTCTTTGTACGTATTATCTTGCAGAGCTAAGCACATGTATCTCTAACTATCAGTTTGGGGATGGGCAGCAGAACCTACGCTGTTCTTTGTTCAGTGCTATTGAGTGGTCATTCATTCATTTTATCCAGTAAAGACAGGTTCAGGCTAATGTCATGATGGGGTCACCATGTCATACTGCTGCAGAATGCTGCAGGTGGACTTTGGAACATGAAGGTCAAACAGTGTACCCTCATCCTGGTAATCCAACACCCTAGAGACGACCCTTTTGATGAGGTTTAACCTGACAGAGACGGGGGGGGCTGAGAGTGTTACCTGACAGAAGAGGGGGGGGGGGGGGGCTGAGAGTGTAACCTGACGAGACAGACAGGGGGGGGGGGGCTGAGAGTGTAACCTGACAGAGACAGGGGGGGGGGGGCTGAGAGTGTAACCTGACAGAGACAGGGGGGGGGGGGGCTGGAGTGTTACCTGACAGAGACAGGGGGGGGGGGGGCTGAGAGGGGTAACCTGACAGAGACAGGGGGGGGGGGGCTGAGAGTGTAACCTGACAGAGACAGGGGGGGGGGGGGGGCTGAGAGTGTAACCTGACAGAGACAGGGGGGGGGGGGTGAGAGTGTAAACCTGACAGAGCAGGAGAGGGGGGGGGCTGAAGTGTTACCTGACAGAGACAGGGGGGGGGGGGGCTGAGAGTGTAACCTGACAGAGACAGGGGGGGGGGGGGGGCTGAGAGTGTAACCTGACAGAGACAGGGAGGGGGGGGGCTGAGAGTGTAACCTGACAGAGACAGGGGGGGGGGGGGGCTGAGAGTGTAACCTGACAGAGACAGAGGGGGGGGGGGGGGGGCTGAGAGTGTAACCTGACAGAGACAGGAGAGGGGGGTGGCTGAGAGTGTAACCTGACAGATGTTACAATTCCACTGTCCTGCCTGTGTTAAACCGAGGGGTGTATTCCCCCTTCGTCAAGGAGCAGGCTTTCTTTGTTCACCGGAGCAGCCGGGACATGTGCCCTGACGTGTTTGGCGTACACAGTGACGTACAACATTTGAGTCGAAATTAGCCAGGTCACGCCAATGTCATTTACAAAAAAACAACGTGGCTAACTGTACAACAACGTGGTCTGATGCACTGGTAATCTTTGGACTCCAGCCTTCCTCTGCCGCCCCTGTTGTTATGGTCGTTCATTTCAATTGAACTCTCTCCTGATGTGCTTTATTTTGCTGATCATGTGTTTTTTATCCTGACGAAAGCCTCGTAAGGAAAGTTCCTTTGCTGCTTTCTCGTATATCGTACCATCTTTCACCATCTTCGTTAAATGCGACTGCATCACATTCCCTCCCATGATGGTCAGCAGCTTGCGGATTTCTCCGTCCCTCCAGTTAGAACTGCTCATGTTAGTGACGCTGCCTTATTGTCTGTGTTTTCTTGATGACCGCTTTTAAAACGCTGTCTAATCGCATTTACATGAAAATGGAACCCCCAATATGTGTAGGGCTCGAGAGGGGACATCCAGACAGTATGTTACCACGGTCAGTGTTAACGCGCGGAACATGCCAGAAAAAGTTGAAAAAAAGACGAACCCATATTTTGCAGTTCACGCTGAGACGCTGAGGCTGTACCAGGCTGGAGCGGAGGGCAGGAGCAGTACGGGGGGGCTCAAAGCACAAGGGCTCAAATGAGTCCGTGATACTATTCTGTGCATAAAGTACCACGCAAATGTTCCCTTCATTAGCTCATAATCTAAGTAATGATCATATGTCATAATAATCATAATCTTAAGTTATCACATGATGATCCAATTCTGTTTGTAGGGGGAGCTTATCAACACAAACCCTTTATGGCAACCGCCTTTCCACTACTTAACACTGAACGCTTGCTCGATCGTTCCCAGTTGAACTGCCTACCTGAGGTCTTTTCCCACGCTATTCATGGGAACACTGAACAGGAACATTGTCCTGCTGACCGAGACACAAGTCTCTCTCCAACACTCTCCTGTTACCGTTCAAAACCGGTTCCTCCACTCGGTGAACAAACATTCCAACAAAACCGGTTCATCAGAAGGACCGTCAGATAATCCCCAGGTTCACAACAAACAGAAACCTGAACCCCCGGCCACCACACATCCCTCCACACGTTCCTCCACACATCCCTCCACACACCCCTCCACACGTTCCTCCACACACCCCACCACACATCCCTTCATACACCCCACCACACATCCCTCCACACACCCCACCACACATCCCTTCATACACCCCACCACACATCCCTCCACACGTTCCTCCACACATCCCTCCACACATCCCTTCATACACCCCACCACACATCCCTTCATACACCCCACCACACATCCCTCCACACGTTCCTCCACACACCCCACCCACACATCCCTTCATACACCCCACCACACATCCCTCCACACGTTCCTCCACACACCCCACCCACACATCCCTTCATACACCCCACCACACCCCTCCATACTAGGGATGGGCCGATAGTCGATTCTATCGACTATCGGCGACAGATGGATTCCATCGTCGATCGTCTCAAGTTAAAACATTAGTCTCTATTTTTTTTTAATAATTCATTTCCTTTTTCTCTTCTTTTTTTTAGAAAAACGGCGCTGTGGCGGCTATTTTTACAACTTACAAAGCCCCGGAAATTGTAATTGAAGTTAACTGGCACAGGTGGAAACATGTAGCGCTGACCTGCCGTATTCACTCACTGCTACGAGAGGAGAGGGGCTCGGAACCTACCGGTCTGCTCACACGGCGAAATGACATCACACCCCGCTGCACCATTTCCGGGGCCCCAGCTGTGGTACTGTGGTTCCCTATTCACTCAATCACTATTCCCTATAGTGTTCATGATATAGTGTACTACATAGGGAACCAACAAACGAGAATTCAGACACTACGCTGAACATTTCTAAACATCATTTGCGACAGTAAATGCGCCGGGTATCTGTGTGACGCAGACAGATGCGCCCACATCATGTAAACAAACCGGGCACTCACGGGGAACACTGGAGGTTGTTTTGATGTTGAATGTTACATTTCCTTGGTCAAGGTTTTTCTTTTTTTTTTTAATTTTTTTTTAAATGTTAAATCCCAAATAAATTGTTGACAATTCTAAACGAAAGCCGGAGACTCCATCATTAAATGTATTAGTTTTCGCGCATATTCAGCTGCTTCTTCTCCTCTGGAAAAACAGGACCGCATTTCATTGTGGTATACGGGAGTAACACGTGGGGAACATCATATGTACACTCAAATTTTGGGTGCGTGAAATTAACCAGTGATAATTCGAACACCACTACAAAATGGCGAGCACCCTATATAGTGAACGATTTCGATCAGCTCGTGTGACATCATGACAGCGCCGCCGGCACCGACGTATCGAAACGTAAAGGTTGTATCAGCGATTCTGATTGAAACATAAAGTATCACATTCATCTGCTTTTTCCTCACGATCCGCTAGCTGCCCGTCCCATAAGCAGGCTGTCAAAAAACGGCGTCTCTCGAGGCAGCCTAGGCTCCGAGATCGCACACAGAAACAAATGGTACTACCAACACCTCAAAATCAAAATAAACAGTGTTCCAACCAATCACAGACAAGGGGTGGGTGTTGTGGTGTTTCGCGCTCGTGCACGCAAACAAATTCCTGTTGCATTTTCATGCACGTTCATAAAAATGCGCGTCCATGATCATTTTCAAAACATGGGAGGGAGGGGCTAGTTGGCTCTGTTTGTTTGGAATCTCGCAACGGAAGTCAGGGCAACCAGAATCGCTGATACAACCTTTAAATCAGCGGAGGCTCACGCTGGTCCAAGGGGAAGACCATCGTTATCGTTTTTAAGAAAAAATTAGAAAAATAAAACCGCAATTTTTTTCAAAGTGATAAATTATTCTAAATAATGATTATTTAAAAATTATTATAAAGTTCACCCGATAGTATCGACTATCGGCGATCGCTAGGGGGCGCTATCGGACAATGGAAGCTTGTAGACGATTGCCCAACCCCACTCCATACACCCCACCACACATCCCTCCACACATCCCTTCATACATCACACATCCCTCCATACACCCCACCACACATCCCTCCACACATCCCACATCCCTCCACACATCCCTTCATACATCACACATCCCTCCACACATCCCTTCATACATCACACATCCCTCCACACATCCCTCCATACACCCCACCACACATCCCTCCACACATCCCCTCATCCATCACACATCCCTCCATACACCCCACAACACATCACACATCCCTCCACACATCACACATCCCTCACACATCCCTCCACACATCCCTCCACACATCCCTCCACACATCACACATCCCTCCACACATCCCTCCACACATCACACATCCCTCCACACATCCCTCCACACATCACACATCCCTCCACACATCCCTCCACACATCACACATCCCTCCACACATCCCTCCACATACACACATCCCTCCACACATCCCTCCACACATCCCTTCATACATCACACATCCCACCACACATCCCTCCATCAGGGTTTCCCACAGAAAATGAATGAATTAGTTAAGGTGGTGGGTTGTCCAGCAGACCACTGATGCTTATTTCCATGCAGGCTGTCAGACTGTTGCCCTTCAGCCTGTTCTGCAAGTCTGTCTGGATCTAAACACAGAGAGTCAATGATGCTAAACGATTATCTAATTATTTTATATTATATTTAAAAAAAAAGGGTGAAAGAAGTGAGTGAGTGAGCATCCCTGTTGAACGCCTCAGGAAAGGTAATCAATACCTAGTCCAGGTCTTACCTTACAACAAACACACAGACCCTCTGCTATGGTGAGGTCGAGGCACTGTATTGATGACATCTGCACTAGTTTAAACCCCTCCATCCATGTACCAACCTGCAGCGGTAGAAGGGGTGTCCGGGGTGGGCCAGGTGGCTGCGGGGTCCAGACTGACTCCACATGGTGCTGTCGTGGTGCAGCCACCTCACGGAGGAGGCTAACGCTACTGGGGCCCACAGGGACTCAGCTAGCTTGAGACAGGTGCTAGCACCAGCTCTGGAGTCGGTACTAAACACCTCTAACTCCTCCGGCAGGGGTCTGTGTTGAGAGACACCGAGAGGGTGGGGGCTTGAAAGAAAGATGAGAATGAGCGCAATGGCCTACAGCATGAGAGAGACAGACAGACAGACCAGACAGACAGACAGACAGACAGACGAGACAGACATAGACATTATATTTACAAAAAAAGGAGAAAGAAGTGAGTGAGTGAGCATCCCTGTTGAACGCCTCAGGAAAGGTAATCAATACCTAGTCCAGGTCTTACCTTACAACAAACACACAGACAGTCAGACAGACAGACAGGACAGAGACAGGGAGTCATGTGAGTAGACAGAGAGACAGAGACAGAACGAAGAGAGCGTGGAGGAGAGTTGAAAGAGACAGAGATGAGACAGAGACAGTGAGACAGTCAATGGAGCGCTAGACAGAGACATGAGACAGAGACAGACGAGGACAAGAGGAGGAGCGAGAGAGAGAGACAGGACGAGACAGAGACAGAACAGAGACAGAGACAGAGCGAACGAGACAGAGCGAGAGACAGAGCGAGACAGAGACAGATGAAGCGAGGAGAAGACGAGAGAGACGAAGAGCAGCACAGACACGAGACAGAGACAGAGACAGAGACAGAGAGAGAGAGAGAGCGAGAGAGAGAGAGAGACAGAGAGAGAGCGAGAGCGAGAGAGAGAGAGAGACAGAGACAGAGACAGAGACAGAGACAGAGACAGAGAGAGAGCGAGAGAGAGCGAGAGAGAGAAGAGACAGAGAAGAGACAGAGACAGAGACAGAGAGAGAGCGAGAGCGAGAGAGAGCGAGAGAGAGAGATGAACAGATGGGGGGTGGACTGGTGTGGTGAGCACACCTGAACAACCAGTCCTGACCCAACCCCCTCCCTCGTCGGCAGACGGCCACTACTGAGCACAATCCGACATGCTTGATGCCCAGGGGGGTGTCAAGGACCCCCGATGGGATCCCCTCTGAGCCAGCGCCGTCTCTGGGGGTTGAGGGAGTAGTTAGCGATCAGAAGCCCTGTGCAGCTCCAGGCAGGGTGATCGGAGTCCCCCTGGAGGAGAGGCTACGCCCTCACTGCCCCGCGTCGGCGCCTCTTCCAAACACAGTCCACAGGTGAGGAGGGTCTGAACCACTGTTCCCAGAATAAAGCCGCTTGCGTGGAGCGATGCACACCTGCCTCCCTCCATCCTCCAGCCCGCCGACCGGTCCTGTTCCTATCTCAGAGAGAGAGGACTGACTGTCTTCCTAGTCCCAACTCTCCATCGCCTCCCCCGGCCTCGTCACACACGCAGACTAACAACACACCGCAGTGCTACGCACCACCACACACACATCACAACAGAGCAAAACCGCGCGAGAGAGGGAAGTAAATAGAGTCGGGCTTGCATTCCTTTTCCCGCCTCCTGCTCCTCTGGCAGAATGTGGAGCGCTGGGAGAGGGAGGGGGAGGGAGACAGAGTGGGGGCTGGGAGAGAGAGAGAGTGGGGGGAGAGAGAATGGAAGAGAGAGAGAGTGGGAAAGAGAGAGTGGGAGAGAGAATGGGAGAGAGAATGGAAGAGAGAGAGAGTGAAAGAGAGAATAGGAGAGAGAGAGTGGGAGAGAGAGAGAGAATGGGAGAGAGAGTGGGAGAGAGAGAATTCAAGACAGAAAGGGAGATTCATCAAAAAGACATGAGGGAGGAGTGAGGTACAACTAGACTGAGAAAAATACAGACAGAAGAGGGAGGAGTGAGCAGAAGCAGACATTGAGAGAGAGAGAGAGAGAGAGAGAGAGAGAGAGAGAGAGAGAGAGAGAGAGAGAGAGAGAGAGAGAGAGAGAGAGAGAGAGAGAGAGAGAGAGAGAGAGAGAGAGAGAGACAGAGACAGAGAAACAGAGACAGAGACAGACATCGAGAAAGAGACACAGACACAGACATCGAGGAAGAGACAGAGACAGAGACAGAGAGAGAGACAGAAGAGAGAGAGAGAGAGAGAGAGAGAGAGAGAGAGAGAGAGAGAGAGAGAGAGAGAGAGAGAGAGAGAGAGAGAGAGAGAGAGAGAGAGAGAGAGAGACAGAGAGAGAGAGAGATGCAGACAAACTATCCGCTGCTCAGAACAATAGCAGCAGGGAGGGCCATCAGATGGTTTCCAGAAGGTTCCATCTAGCTGATCTCAAACCAACACGGACCATCATGCTTTATGTCGGTGAACCAAATATAAGACTGCTGAGGTGAACGTTGCAGAGGCTGAACACTGACTAAGACTCACTCCAGTCTGAGGACCAATTGAGAGTAAAGGTTAGAAGCAGGAGGTAGAGGATGAAGGTGAAGGATTCAGGATATTACACCACTTATAGGGTATTTACTTGATTCATTTGACAACAACTGGACGTTGATGATATCTTTACTCTTCTTAATATTGTAGGAAAAGTGCTCCTGTTGGAAGGTTTCGATGAAGGCACAAGACAACGCTAACTGGTCAGCTAAGTTAATTCATGAGAAGGGTGTTCTGTTCCCTTCTTACCTGTGTTGGTATATCTCACAAAGGACTGTCGTTTGCACTCAAACAACACTAACTTACTATCTATGCATAGGGTTTGAATGAATCTAGCCTGAAACAGACCTCTTTGTTTCAGCTTGGAACAGCCTCCAGACACACATGGCACTGCAGCTACAGGACCTGACCCATATCAGAAATGAATTCAAAAAGGGTTTAGGAGGTCAAACTAATTGGAATATGTACTTCACTAGCTAGACCTCAGACCTAGAGCTCCGACCGAGACCTGTCTCCAGCTGTCTGCTAGGCATATCATTCTACCAGACCTACCATAAAATGTTTTTTTTGATGTACTTTCAATGTTTGATTTATGTTGGTGTGAAACTGCACTGCTGCCATCTTGCCATCTCCCTCACAAAGAGAACTGTCATCTCCATAGGAGTGGTCAAATAAAAAGTTTAATACAAAATTAAAATAACCATCCAAAAATAAAATCTGGCATTTTACTTCGTTTTAATTACGATTACCCAGGACTTGACGTCACTGGTTCTTGTTTCTGGAAATCAAAAAAGTAAAATAAAATAAAATTAACGCGGCAGGACGTTATAGTTAACATTAAATTTAACGCGTTAAAATTGCGCAAACCCAGTACTCGACGTCCCTGGTACTTCTTCCTGGACCAGCATGGAGTTGGTGCTGATTTGGAACCGGTTTGTCTGACCCAGAGCCAGGATTATTTATGTTGAAAAGCCAAGAACTGCTTCGAGATTGTCTTCGAACCAGCACTGGAACCGCATTGGTTAAGAGTTACCCAGGTTCCGGTTTCTACCTGTGTTCCACGATGTCCGCCCAGTTCCCTGTTGGCGTACAAGGCCCTGTCCCTAAAGGTAACAACACGCCTTGCAAGGCAGCACGTAAAATAGTGACCCCGTTCAGAGACTACATGCAGATTATTACACACATGTATTTGAATGACTATAAAAAAAGGATTTCCAATAGGGAGCTGCATCTTACCATCAATATATCTGAATGGTACAATGGCATTTTTTTCTAGTTTAGTGGCCGCTGGGTATGATAGACACCTCATATAGCTTAAGAATACAGAACTGATGAAACAAACCATACTGGTCCTGATTTAAAATGCAACAACAAGAACAATTTGATGGGCCCTATCTTGCATCTATTGCAATTGACTTTCTACACCGACGCATGTTTCTTTGCTAGTTTGCACCCAGTGCAAAGCCAATTTTCCCACGTAGCAAACCTGCACCACTAAACTTGCACGCGACAAGCAGAGGCGTGTTCCGGGGAAAATGATACATGGTGAGATCTTACAGATCGATAAAGCAGTTGCGCAACTGACCGACAAATACCTGGTCTGAGTGCACTAGTGGATAGCGCAGTTGGTGTTGCTATTTTGACGTACCATGGCAGGTCGGAACTGCAACATAAAACTGCACACCAGTAGGCTATAAACATTACATACCTGCAAACGATTTTCCTAATTGAAAAATTATGATGATGTGGATTGTAGAAAAAAAAAATCCCATGGGGGCTGCATGAATGAACACTGTAGTAGGCTATGTCATGCGTTAAAATAACAATAATAACAATAATAAACTTGAGCAAAGAAGGCTATATCCCAACCTTCCCTAAATCAAATCTCCTTTTAAGGTAAATGATAACGTTAAATTATTTGGGAAAGAACAGATGATAAAGCGGCAAGTTGTATTCAAATCAATGCATCTGCAAACACCGTACAGAAAACACATACACAGACATCTTGTACAAGCCCATAGCTTTTAGGACTTATGTGAATTTGGTCGTGATAAAACATTGTGTGAGTGTTAAAAAGAATGAATCAATGCAGGCACGCGTGTGTGCCTCCATCTGTTTAACCACACACAAACTAAACACGTAACGCATAATACAGTCCATGGCAATGTACATTATCAGGGGAACACGTGTATATTAGGAACACAAGTCGATAACGATAATGTATGCAATACTGGTAAGAAACGATGTGGGGTAATGTATTGCCGCATATCATTAAATA
The DNA here is from genome assembly GCA_900291075.1 of Melanogrammus aeglefinus. Taxonomy (NCBI): domain Eukaryota; kingdom Metazoa; phylum Chordata; class Actinopteri; order Gadiformes; family Gadidae; genus Melanogrammus; species Melanogrammus aeglefinus. The sequence continues at coordinate 51,445 of OLKM01001609.1, forward strand.
GACCAAGAGTTGCGGCCACAGGACCGCATATCATATGTGTGTTCAATTTTCTTTGCCGAACTTTACATGACGACTCAGTATTTTGGAAGTAGTAGAAGAAAACTTTATTGTGAATTAGGCCATATTATTTGGCCATAAACTGAGCCATTTCAAGTTTGAGACTCATGTGGTCATGCATCTGTCTCATCGGAGACTGCAAATGCACTGTCAAAATATCAACTTCTCAGGTTCCAATGCGCTCATGGCTCTTAAAGGGGATGGGAGATGGCACTCTCATTGGTTTACTGCATGTTACGCCCAAACCACACCTACGGGTAATTAGGCTACTTTGGGGCAACCCTTTTTAGATTTAGAGTCATTAAAGGGGCTATGTCACCAGCTGGGCATGCGCTGAAGTGACAACCGTTAACTAATTAGCATAGGAACTGAGCATGCACATTCGGTCGAAAATACAGATTAGCATATCCTCGCACTTCAGAGTTTTCCCGCGTCGAACGCTTGACTACCGTAGTACATCACTACACGGACACAAACTCTGATCCTTCATTCAAGTGAGAGCAAGTGGCTTGCAAATGCAGAGTCAGTGGCATAAAGGCAGGTCTTTTTTAAGTTCTGCCAATTGGCAAACACTTCTTTGCCCATCCAAATACGCTTGTGCTTGCTTTCCCATGCCTTGCGTGTCTTGAACGGACGATCAGGACTCAGCATCTGTCGGTCAATGATGGCCCTTTCACACCGCCGCAAAATCGCATTTTTAAAAACACTGAAGTAAACGATGGACGTGAAGGCGAAAACACAGTGGACCGTGGAGGAGACAACCTGTCTCCTTGGATTCTGGTCTTCTTCCGAAGTCCAGAACAAGTTAGAGGGAGCAACCCGGACAAAGGCTATCTTTGAACAGCTGCTGCGTATTCCACCATTGTTGTGTTTGAAACTGCGAGGGTTGACGGTAAAAGCAGAGACGTATGCAGACGTTTGAAGTGACGTCATGACGTTGCTCTCGCCAGCTCCATGGCTGGCTCTCGCCGGTGTGAAACCAACCGGTTCGTAACTGGG